>PVJI01002188.1:0-11385 GCA_004026765.1 Micronycteris hirsuta | reverse complement strand
GAATTAAGTAGTGCCATTATATCTAAAATAGAAATTAATAATTGAAGATAGGTAGTAATTATATGAACAGAAATAATAAGTTGTAAATCTAGCAAATGCAGAGCATTAAATTAGTAAACCATTTACATAATTAATTAAAAAGATGAAGAAAAATTTTAGAAATTTCCTATTGTAGAAAATCAATCCCTTCTCTTGACTACAGTAAAAAAATGTTTTACTAAAGAGGTGAGTTTTCTGCAGCTATTCAATTCAACAAGAAAGCCTTTTGTTTTCAAAGAAATATTAGTAGATAATGTTTTTTGGTATTGTATAAATAATAAATAAAGTTAACAGTATTTTCCTAAAACCAAAAAATGTTCACTCCTCTGAGGGTCATTATGGGTCTAACTGCCCCAGACACATAGTTTTGCAAATGCTTCATCCCATGTTACACATTTCATTTGTAGAATTCTCTGGCAAACACTTATACCTCTTAGAATTGCCAACTTCTATATTCAGAGTAGAAATCATTCATAGACTATCACAGAATGACATTAGAGCAGGGTCTAGGACATTTTGGTTCTATTTCTGGCTTTGACATTTTCCCTTGATAAGGATTCACCAAAACAATATTATCGAGTCACAACAAAGTCAAAACTTACATTTTGAGGGCGTAGTTCCCAACTTTAAAAATGTCTTGCCTACATTGCAAGAATTATAGTGTGTAAGGTTTTCTTACAGTTGTTACTAATATAGCTGCAGTAACTTTAGAGACTCTTTCAAGGGGAACTCCTAAGTTGTTAGATGATAGGAAAGCCACCTATATGTTAAGTATGCTCAAAAGAGAAACATCAGCAGAATTTCAAAGTAAACAAAACAAGAATCACTGTTAGCTCTTGCTTTTCCATGATATTTGGAATAAAGAAAACTATCAAGATATTAACTGTGAAACCCAGTTAATTTCAAATCTCTTTTCAGTTGTAATGATCTCCAAACTGGTTGTCTCACCAAGTTTCTTGCTGGAGTAGTTATCAAGTAGCCACATGATGTGTAAGTTTGGCTCTTTTTTCCTTTCTCTTGTCCTCCCTCTGGTGGAGGTGTTAATGAGTGAAATGCCCAGGCTGGGCAGCTCAAGACAACTCTAAGGATTTGTGCCCTGACCTAGTACACCGTTAGCCTTGGGACTGGAGAGTGACTGACTGATGGCTGCCACTTCCCAGAAGCCTAGAGGGCGTCCACTTTAGTCAATTCAGAATTCGTCTAAGTGAGAACTCACACAGTTATCAAAGCATCATTATTACTCATGCCTTCAAAAAGGAATAGACCTAATTTTTAACTGGGTTTATATGTTCCTAATAAATATCAGTAAGACGTTTATAGAGAATAGCATTCCTGTTGGGGAACAAGACAATTTCCTGCTTCAAAATAATATTTTCATCAAAGTAATGTTTTTACCTTTCTAAAGGTCCTTTACCTGTTATTATCTCATTTAATGCTCTCAGGAGGCCAGCAAGGTAGACATATTCTGAGGTCCTAGAAGAGAGCCAAGACCCAGGTTTCTCTAATGTTACTACTGTGCTTTTGTCTTGCTCTATTCAGATCCCTTAACACACATAAGACTCGTAGGATAGCAAATTATTGTAAAGGGTTTTAAAAACATTCCCAAATTTTAGAACACCGTAACCATGCTGTTACTGAACTCAAAGTGTTCCTGGCTTGGGTGTTCTATTTAAGAACAAGAGGTGGTTGTCGTTAGGTAGTTTTATTTACTTGCAGCAAGTAAAGGAGCCTGGGGATTCATATCTAAAGCTCTGTCTCCCCAAAGGGAGGCTTAGTCATTGTTTATATACACTATTTGGTTAATTACATGTTGATTTCTTCTTTGCAGTTAGCTAACCTTATCTTGCTGGGTTGGGTCAAGCTCATCTGGTTTCAGCTGCCTCTGCCAGATACTGTGCTACATTTTAACATTTAGCAAGGACCCCAACCTTGAGACTCTTTGTCCTAACAGTACCTATCCTAACTCAGGTAAGTTACTATGGTAGTAACTTATAATAATGGTTCTTAAAAACATTCCCAAATACTACAACATCATACTCACACTGATCCCAGGGGTAGGTAGGATTAAATTAGTACTCACAAAGCACAATAATTAGCATATATTAAACTAAGTAAGTATTAGCTGTTGTTATTAAAAACCATGTTAGAGGTAGTAGAGCTGTGAAAAAACTGTGAACTCTGAAACTGACTCCCTGGGCTTGAATCCTGGCTCTGCACACCTGTCTCATTGAGTTGTGTGTAAGCTTTTCAAGGAATACCTAGCACAAAGGCAGTTCTATATGGGTGGTAGTTACTATTATTATTTGGTAGCTCTAGTACATATACATCTAAGTAATAATTTGCTCTAAGTCATATGGAAAATAATGGAGCTAGACTGAAATCCAGATCCACCTAGTTCTTGTAGAAATGTCTTTCTAGGTTATGCTATTTTTCACAATTCCTAAAATGTGTTTTACCCCCTTTTCATGACTTGAAATTTATATTTACTCTCCTTTACCAAGCTGAAAACACTTTTTTAAAACACTTATAAAGATCTTAACCCTAAATGTCCTCAACTGTTAGCTATTTAGTTTATGCATGCATGCCCACTGGCATTTGTAAGGAGCTGTTTTGTGCTTAAAATTGTTTTCCCTTTCTAGACATTCTGTAAATCCAAACATATTCTGTAAGCCCACTAGAGGTCTGCTACTTGGAACCTGCATTTCTATTCATGTCTTGTTGATTTACTCAACAGTATCTAGAACTGGATACTGCTATAGCCCAGTGGGCTGTTCAGTAAATTACCAACTGACTGGCAGTCATTCCCTCTAGTTTATTCTTTTTTTTGTCTTTGCTATTGGCTGACTTAGTTTCGTCAGGGGCTGTCAAGAACATGCACGTTTGATCCAACAAAAATGATCTAGTCAAAGAGTTTTCTCTAGTTGAGGCTGAAGATTTAGTTGTATATTCTAAATATTTGGCACATTCCACTCTGAGGAAGGACTAAGAACTAAGGAACAGGCATTCAGGCTCCGGAGAGTGTTTTTAGGGTTTTTTTTTTTTTTCCACCATCAAGAAACAGGACCTGAGGAGGTGGGCAGGGTGAGGGGTGGGAAGGATGGGAGTGGGGTGGGAAGGCGTCTCTAAATCCTTAGTGTGGTAAGAAGAAAAGATAAACAGACTCCATAGCTTCTTGGTTTTGTTCCTATTTTTTCCCTCAGGATGGTGGTAGAGGCAGCGGATCAGACACAATAGCTAGCAGTACCCCCGCCTGAGTGCGGATTAAAATGACCCTCAACAGCACCAGCAGGAGGAAGGGGAAAGGGAGGAGGGGTGCGGATGGGAAGGGGCGAAGATGAGAGCAACAAGGCAGCAAACGCTGCCTCTTCCGCGGGCTACTCTACTTCCACCCCTTGAAGATGGGAGCTGCGGTGCCGCCTCCCCAGAGTCAGGGTGGGGTGGGAAGGGGAGACAGAGGGGCGGTGGCTTTTCCTTTTGGGGGGCGGGACAAAGGGTGGAGGGAAGCCTGAGTCAGCAGCTCCTGACTGGCTCTTGCTGTCTCGACGCGTCTCCCGATTGGGCCATTTGCAGCGGGAGATGTTCTGAGGCCCGGCGGGGCGGGGCAAGCCGCCTGGGGTCGTTGGCCAGGCCCGGGAATTGGGTGCGGAGGGGCCGCGGTGGTGCTCTGAGCCCCGAGACGCTGTGACCTGTAGTGTGGAGCAGTGCAGCCACCTTTCCTCCGTTCCGCCCGCAGCGTCGAATTCGTTCAGCTGCTCTGGAGATTTGAAAAGGGGAAAAAAACTGAATGAATAACGCTTTGCTGCTACCCTTTTCCCCTGTTACCAGAAGCTATTTTGCCGTTGGGCATGAAAAGACACTCCCTTATCTCGAAGTCCCTTAGCGCCTGGCAGCCTCTTTCCGCCCCGCTGCGAAAAAGGGGCAAATAATCACCAAGACGTGTCCCCCTCAGTCTGGGACCTGTGATCCCTCACTTCTGCACATTTATCTATATACTTGCCCCCCCGCCCTCCTCTGGGTCTGAAGCCGAGCACCGAGTCTCTTCCCACTAGAAAGCTCCGTTCCTGGCCGCTCCCGCTCGGCGTTCGGGAGATCGGAGAAGGCGGGGAAGGTTTTGTTTGTGTCCGGACTTAGGGTGGTACCGGGGGGTGGGCAGCGAGAGCTTGTAGGTCCCGAGATACATTGGGAAGGGGGTGGCGAGCAACTCCCCCCACTCGCCCCCCAGGCTAATCCCCCTTCTCCAGCGTCGGTTCCCGGGACTGTATTATTCAAGAGAGAAAATATTCAGCCCCAGAGCCTCCCCTGGGGAGGGGAGGGGAAGGAGGTGGAGTGGGAGGAGGTGGATCCAGGGAGGAAGAAGCGAGAAATCCGCCCCCGGGAAACAGCTCGGCGCGGCAGCGGAGCAAGGCACTTCTGTCACTTGGCGATCGCGGGCGCTCGAGCGCGGCCCCGGCCCGGCCCCGCGAGGCGAGGGGAGAGTCCGGCGGCCGCCGCCCCGCCCCACGCCCTCCCGCGGCGGCCGAGAGCCCGGGGCCGGCCGGGACAGGTCGCGGCGGTGTCTGGGAGCGGCCGGCCGGGGGCGGCGGCCTCGGAGCGCAGCAGCGGGCAGCGCCAGGTTGTCGTCCGGCTGGGGCCAGCTCGCGCTGGGCTTGCGGGGCGCGCTGTCCTGGAGCCTGGTAGTCCCCTGAGGATCCACTAGCTCGCTTCCTCCGGTGCGTTTCTGTTGATTTTCCGCCTTAGCCGAGAGGGTGCAGAGCCCGCGGGCGGGCGGAGAGTCCTGCTCTCCGCGGGTTCCTTCCCTTCGCGCCACCTCGGACCACCCCGCCCGGCCGGCGCTGGCGCGTGGCCGGAGGGAAGCCCACGGCAGGCGCCCGGTGGGGGCGGAGGGGCCGTACCCGCGTGTGCGGAGCGAGGGAGAGCCGGAGGGAGGAGGGAAGGGCACAAAGGCCGGCGGCGGGCGCCGGGGTCCGGCCGACGGCCGTGGAGGAGGGGCGCCTCCCGATCGCTCATGAATATTAACCGAGCCTGAGGCCTAGCGCGTCCCGGCGGGGCCCCGCGCCCGGCCCGCGTCCTCACTCCTGTTCGCGGCGGAGCCCAGCGGGCGGGAAGGCTGAGCCCCTAGCTTTTTGTCCTTTCCCCACCGGGTTCCCCACACCTTTTTCAAAATACATATTTGGGCCGCCCTTCGCCAGAGATCGAGATCACCGACCCGCCTCTGGAAGGGGCGGAGGAAATCGTGGTAGGTGGGTGGTGGTTTTCTTTTTCCGACTTTTTCCCCCTAGGTGGCCACAGGGAAAAGGCAAGATAATGTCGAGTGGTAGTTTGGGGAGCAGCAACTACATAAAAGTTGCTTGAGTTGCAGCTTCATTTAGGTAGCTCCGGAATCATGCCCCGGAGAGGCAGCTGCGCCGGAGTCCCGCCCGGCCCCGCGTCGTCCCCACCCAGCCTTGCCGCGGGCCAAGGAAAACAGCCGCCTCCTCGGGGACTCCGGCCGGGGCGCGGGGGCTGGCTGCGTCCGAGGCTGGTTTTTTGTTTTTATTTTGGAGTGGGTGGGAGGGGAGCGAGGAGGGTTTTTGTAAAGTATTATCCCATTTTAATCTCGTGGAAAGAAAACTTCCTTTAAATGTACCTATCTGGGTGATAGGGAAGAACGTCTATACTCCTTCACTTCTGCACAGAAAATACATTAATTAATTGCACTTGAAAAGGGAATGGTTTTTGTTGAAGACTGCACAACAGCCAGGCGTCTTTGTCGCTACCACCATGCAGTTATGATGTTTCTCCCTTCTTCCGATTTATGCATTTTTCTTTTTTCTTTTTCTTTTTTTTAATACGGGAGGCTTATTTCAGCTTTAATTTGTGAGGTTCATCAGCATGGATCGAATTATCTTTCCAGGTGTTGGAAATGCGCACTTGGGGTAGACCTGTGGGCAAGGCTAAGGTCAGCGCCTGGAGAAAGTTCACGCCCTTTAACTTTTTCCCGTTCCAGGAGCGATCTCGTTGGGAGCTGACGCTCGAGCCTTCACGACCTACTCAGATTCCAGCTGGACTCGGGAGGAAGACAACCGCTTTCTGCATTTGGCTTCACTAGCTGCCAAGAAGCCTGTCTTTGTTTTTGAAGTCTCTAGAAATGGACGGAGACGGTGCAGTCAGTTGAAGTCCGAAGAAATCTTCAGGACATCCTGCGGGGGCTTCACAAAAAACATTCCTTCCCCGGCGCGTTGTTGCCCCTCCTCGGAGCCTGTTGTGGAATTATTCCCTTTTTTTTTTGCTGTGTGGTGGCATTCCTCCCCCAATGTGGGCTCCAAAGGGTTGGTCCCTTCTTTGTGATTTGAAATGAAATGAAATGATGGCCACACGTCGGACTGGTCTGCCTGAGGGAGATGGTGACACACTCAAGGCCCACGGGGCCCCCGCCTGTGAGGTAAGTGCAGAGGCAGCATTCCAGGCTCCCTGTGGCCTGTCTTCGTGAGGGTGCCCTCTCTAGGGGCAGGGTACTTGTCGCTGGACCTAAGAGGCTTTTGGGGGCTTTGAGCTGATTGGTGGGAGCACCCCTGCCTGACCACTAGTAAGGTGAAGCGTCATTCATTTTTATTTCCAAGAACTGCTAGTGATTCCTTTGCAGGAATGTTTTCCTCACTTTGAAATGTCACCATCTTAGTAACCTCTGAGTGGGGAATTCTCCCATTTCAGTTGTCTGGGAATGCCCAAAGTCTGTTTTCCATTGGTCCCCATCCTCCAGTATTTTTGGAGTTGGGCTAGTTAGGGGGTGGCTTTGCGAATTTTGTATGTGTGTATCCAAGGTTTATTCTCTGAAGTGGTGGCAGTTGGTGTGTTTTTTGCACCTGAACCGTCATCTCTCTTTGATACCAATGGGTAGGTATCCTGGCTGCTGTTGGTGTGGATCTCTGTTTTAGGTAGAAAAATAAGTCTTTCCTCTTGGCCAGTTTAGGCACAGCCTTGGAAAACTACTTTAAAGAGTTATAATTCCACCTCCCTGAAAAATATCCCTTTGCTGTTATTTATTTGGCCCTTCCCTTCACTGATCAGAAAACCTGGGAGCTGCTCTGGGGTCTCAGGTGGCTCACATTGCCTTCAGACCAGCATCTTTGGAAGAGCCCAGAAGATTTTATGCCAGGCTTCCCGAAATTGTTTAAGCAGACAGGACAGAAATCATAGAAGATCCATTGATTTATGACACCCATCTATGCCCTGTTGCCTCTCATTATCTTTTCCCCTTATATTTGGATTTTTCCTCTGTAATGACTATATCGTGTTTAGTTTGTTATCAGTAGTTTCAGTAACTTACTTTCTAAATATATTGAGTATTGTTATCTTTATAAACTTTATTTCTGAGATGCCTATATTTTTATTGAAAGGTTAAAGGTTACTTGAGATAGCAGCACCATTCCCAAATGAGCTTTCACTCACATTCATTTTGTGCCTTGTAAGTGTTAAATTTTAACTTTGTGGTTGTTGAAACAAGGTCTAATTCTAAGTGTGTGAGTTTTGGCATTTTAATAAAAATGAATCAAGTTAAATTTTTGTTTGTAGAGCATGCAGAGAATATTACATCATGCAGCTTACTTCATATTGGATTAGAAAGTTTAAGCAGAAAATAGGTAGGTACAGTAGAATTTTTTAGAACTATAGGTTTACAAGTAGAATCAGCGTTTTACTCCTTGACACCTGTAAACACCTGCTTGCAGTAAAAAACATGATTAAGTATAACACCACAATCCTCTGATCATGGTAAACCATAATCACTCCTTTTGGAAGGCCTACCTACAACGTGGTGATTGCTTAATGTGTATTGTAGTTACATAATAATATGTACTGTGGTCCTAAAGCCTTGTTTGTCATTGTCTTGTGAATACTTTAATTAGCATTCATTTGCATTATATCTTTGCAAGAACAATGTTATTTGAATTTTTTTTTTGTCACTTAAAGGGTGTCCCGAAACTGAGAATGTATGATAGACACATCTTGTTCTTGGCTTACAAGGCAGTGTTTCCAGTTACAAACTTGGCTTTTATTAACAATGACAGTTATGTATTTTTCAAGGGCTGTGAAATTTGTTTTCACTTGGCCCTTGCTGCTGGCATGGCCATATTATTTTTAGTTTGGGAACCAAGAAAACACGGTATTGTCTGTATTTTGGTCATTTAAGGACTATATACATGCCTGAGTTTGTTTTAAACTAAGGTATTGTTGCATCTTTTAATGAATGAGTAGATGAGTTGCTCCTGGAATGCTTTGAGTATCAACTTTGGGTTGATAAATACTAAAGTCTTTAAATACTGTGTTTAATTTTGGTGCTTACTTTTATCAGAAGTATTACATTCTAGAGTAGTACTGTCATTATTTAAAAACTTTAAAAAAACCAATAGCTAGGTTCTAAATGTGTATTTGAATAATACATTTGTGTTTTTACCTAACCAAGAGATGAGCATATGTCTTAATATTAATCAGCCAAAAAACTTAACTTTGTAGAACAGAAGAAATCTATATAGTGAGTTAGTAGGATTCGCTGTTTCATGGCTTACCTAATTAGCTAACTACCTTTTATGAATAAGATTTGTTGCTTTGTTGAAAAATGACCAAAAGTTTCTTGTTAATTTTAAGAATCAGAAGCTAATTATGTTGATATATGAATAAATGTAGGTACCCCTCCCAAAGAATATACTGGAAGGTTAAAAAACAAATAGCAATCTTATGTAATAAAGAACTGTGACAATCCAGTGGAATATACCTAGATGGGCATTATACAGAGGGTGACACATTGTGTTCACACAAAATTATGTACTTTGCACAGGGAAAGATATATTTTTCAAAATTGGTTTCACTTAATCTGAGCCAGATAAGTGTTTTTTGGGGTGTGTGTGTGTGTGTGTGTGTGTACGTGTACAGTTTGCTCTGTAAAGTATTCTGACACCTGGCTTTGAGTAACTTGCTCACAAAGTCACTCTGTGTAGGCTCTGGACCCTCTGATATTCTCTCGCCCTTTCATATCATATAGTATTTGTCCTTTGATGTTCAACTTGCTGTTCTTTTTTTTTTTTAGCCAAAGGTGAAAACTTTGGCTTTCAGTTTTTTAGACCACATCATTTTTCCCATTTATAACATTCATTTTGCTTTTTCTCTGTAGTTCATAGTGTTGTCTAATATTTAGCACTTCGACTGTCTGTTATTAAAATAAACTTATTTACTAATGCTAATTAATTTGTGGTTTGCTTCTTCACCTGGGCTAAGAGTATCCTGTGACTAGAATGTATTATAGATGGTGAAAAACATTTGTTGATTGATTTTGGAATAGTGTAAATAATAAGGCACTTTCTATGCATGAATTCATATGAAAATTCATACTTCTGTTCTTTCTGGAATACACACTATACACTTGCTTTTAACCCAGATTCCCTTGTTCCCATCCTCCCCCCACCCCCATATCTCACCCTTTTACTCTTTTTTTCTTTCTTTTAGGGTTCTTCTTCCTCTGCTGCCCTCTTCATGTTGGTTTTAAACAGAGCCAGGCCCTCCCAATTAATCTGTTCTCTTTTCTCATTTCCTGGGTTTTATTTTACACTCTCCTATGGCTTTAATTTATATGCCAGTGATTCCAAATTTACAACTCTATTTCAGATTTTATGGTTTGTTTCTAGACCTATATAGCCAATTGTTGTGTACCAGTTTTGTTTTGCCCACAGGCATTTCAAAGTGGACAAATTGTTCCCCTACTATCAACCTGTGTTTCTTCTATTTAGTGAGTAGCACCACTATCTCCTTATTTGTCCAGGTCAAAAACTAGGTTATCATCCCTGGCTCATCTCACTTCTTCCTCCTATCCAAAGTCCTATTGAGGGCACATTCCAGATCCCACTGTCACTCCCTGAGTTCAGATCAGTTGTATCTCTGTGATAGACCCCAGGCCAGGCTTGTTTGCTTCCATCACTCTGTCCCTCCTGCAGTAGAAAGCTGATTATTGCATTACCTGCATAAAATAATTTTCTGGTTCCCCATTGCCTTGGGAATAAAGTTCAGACTCCTGAGAAGTCTTAAACGACAGTGACCGTCTGGCCTGCCCATCCCCTGTCTCGTTTGTTTCCTCTTTCTGTATGTCCTACACAAAGCTGCTTTCAGTTCCCCTGGGGGCATCAATGTCTCCTCACTTCAGGTCCCTATAAATGCTTTCCTTCACCCTTCCTTCAGTCTCGCTGCCTTTGCCTCCACTCCTCCTGGGCTGATTTTTACTCATCATTTTTGTCTTTTCTTCAACATTAGTTCCCCAGTGAAAGCCTTCCCCGACCTTCCAAGGTTAGATTAGTTGCCCCTAGTGCATTATCTCAAAGCACCCTGTACCTTGTTAGGAATAGCGCTTAAAAGTTTATTATCCATATTCTCCTGGATTGCAGCCTCCATAAGAATAGGGGCCATGTTTGTTTCTACAGCAGTTGGTACATAGTAGATGTTCAGTAAATATTTGTTGGATGAATGAATGGATATGTGAGAAAGGCCTTCATTTCTATTAAATGTTTACTTAGATTTCAGTACACTATAGTGTCTTGTTTACCCTCTTACCTCATTGTTTCCTCCTCCTCAGTCTCTTTGAAATTTCTTCAGCTTCTTGACCTGTTAAATCTTCATATACCTCAGGGCTGACACTCTTTTCCTCTTGCTATACCTAGTTTCATGATTTTAAATGTCAAGTATAAACTGCTAGTTCATATATGTACATAAATACGCATATATTTGTATGTGTGAGTATGTATGTGCATTTCCACTCTGACCTATCCCTTGCATTTAGGTTTCTATATCCAACTGACCTGACCGATCAAAGTCCTCTCGGATATTAAGGAGGTATATCCAAAACCAAATTCCTGCTTCTGTGCATCCACTCCCCCAGGCCACCTTCCCAATTTGCTCCTTCTATAGTCCTCATCTTGAGCAATAGTAATGTCACCCTTCCAGCCCAGGCATCTGGGAGTGATCTTTGATCTCTTTATTTTTCTCAGGCAGAACATGCAAATCTGATTCACTGGTCTCTCAGCCTCAGTGCCTGCCCGTGTGGAGTCTGTTCTTCACACAGGAATCAGAGTGGACCTTTTATAAAACAGATCATGTCACTTCTTTGCTCAAATTCCTCTGATGGCTTCTCATTTGCCCCAGGATAAAAGCCAAAGTTCTGACTGCCCAGCAAAGCCCTATACGGTCTACCCTGCCCCCCACTGACCTCACCCTCCTCACTCTGTACTGGCCTCTCTGGACTCTGGCTCTTGTGTGCGCGCGCGCGTGCGCGCGCGCGCGCGCGCACACACACACACACACACACACACACACACACACACACACACC
>PVJI01002187.1:0-152680 GCA_004026765.1 Micronycteris hirsuta | reverse complement strand
GATAAAAAAACTATGGTACATTTACACAATGGAATTCTATGCAGCAGAAAGAAAGAAGGAGCTCCTAGCCTTTGTGACAGCATGGGTGGAACTGGAGAGCATTATGCTAAGTGAAGTAAGCCAGAAGGTGAAAGAGAAATACTGTATGATCTCACCATTAACAGGAACCTAATCCACAAAATGAATGAGTAAGCAAAGTATAGCCAAAGACATTGAAATTGAGAACAGGCTGACAATGATCAGAGGGGAGAGGGGTGGGGATAATGGGGGAAAAGGGTGGAGGATTTACAGGAAAAATTATAAAGGACATATGGACAATAACAAGAGGGGGTGGAAATGGGAGGGAGAAGGGGAGGACTGAGGTGGTGGGGAGGGGTGGGGGGAAAAGGCAGAAAACTGTACTTGAACAACAATTAAACAACAAAAAAAAAGACCATATACCATGATAAAGTGGGATTTATTCCAGGAATGCAAAGTTTGCACAACATTCACAAATCAATAAATGTGATTCACCACATAAACACAATAAAGAATAAAAACCACATGACCATATCAAAAGATGCAAAAAAAGCATTTGATAAAATCCAGCACCAATTTATGATAAAAACTCTCAACAAAGTGGGATAAGAGGGAACATATCTAAACATAACGAAGGCCATATATGACAAACTCACTGCCACCATCATACTCAATGGGCAAACACTACAACTGTTCCCCTTAGGATAAGGAACAAAACAGGGATGTCTGCTTTCACTTCTCTTATTCAACATAGTACTGGAAGTCCTAGCCACAGCAATCAGACAAGAAGAAATAAAAAGCATGCAAACTGAACAGGAAGTGAAACTGTTTTTATTTGCAGATGACATGATACTGTACATAGAGAACCCAAAAGATTCCACCAAGAAACTACTAGAACTGATAAATGAATTCAGCAAAGTAGCAGGATACAAAATTAATATCCAGAAATTAGTTGCATTTTTATAGGCCAATAATGAACTAATGGAAAGGGAAATTAAGATAACATTCCCATTCACAATTGCTTCAAAAAGAACAAAATACCAAGGAATAAACCTAACCAAGGATGTAAAAGCCCTGCACTCATAAAATTATCAGACACTGAAAAAAGAAATTGAAGAAGATACTAATAAGTGGAAGCACATACCGTGTTCATGGATAGGAATGTCCATACTACCCAAAGCAATTTATAGATTCAATGCAATTCCTATCAAGATTCCAATGATGTATTTCGCAGAACAAGTATTTCAAAATTTTATATGGAACCACAAAAGGCCCTGCATAGCAAAAGAGATCCTGAGAAAAAAGAATAAATTTGGAGGAATCGTGCTACCTAATATCAAACTATACTCTAAGGCCATAATAATCAAAACAGCATGGTACTGGCACAGACACATAGATCAATGGGACAGAATAGAGAGCCCAGAAATAAAACCCACATGTTTATAGTCCATTAATATTCAACAAAGTGAGCAAGTACATACAATGGGCTAAAGACAGTTCAATGAATGGTGTTGGGAAAATTGGACAAAAATATGCAGAAAAAAATGAAACTAGACCACATTCTTATACCACACACAAGAATAAGTTAAGAATGGATCAAAGACTTAAATGTTAGACCCCCAAACCATAAAAATCCTAGGAGAAAACATAACCAGCAAAATATCAGACATTGCTCATAGCAATTACTTATTGGATATATCTCCTCAGGCAGGGGAAACAAAAGAAAAAATAACCAATGGAACTACATTGAGTTAAAAGCTTTTTGCACAGCAAAGGAAATCATCAACAAAATAAAAAGACAATCCACAGAATTGGAGAACGTATTTGCTGATACATCTGATAAGGGGTTAATATCCAAAATTTATAAAGTACTTATAAAACTGAACACCAAAAAACCCAAACAACCTACTTAAAAAATGGGCAAAGGACCTGAATAGACCCTTCTTCAGGGAGGACATACAGATGGCCAATAGACTTATGGAAAGATGCTCAATATCACTAATCATCAGAGAATGCAAATTAAAACCACAACGAGATGCCATCTCACACCTGTCAGAATGGCCGTCATCAATAAATCAACAAACAACAAATGCTAGTGAGGATGTGGAGAAAAGAGAACCCTTTTGCAATGTTAGTGAGAGTGCAGATTGGTGCAGCCACTGTGGAAAGCAGGTAGAAATACCTCAAAAAATTAAAAATGGATCTGCCTTTTGACCCAGTGATCCCACTTCTGGGAATATACCCAAAGGAACCCAAAACACTAATTCGAAAGAACATAGGCATCCCTATGTTCACTGCAGCATTATTTACAATCACCAAGATATGGAAGCAGCCCAAGTGTCCATCAGTGGATGAGTGGATAAAATGTCTATGGGACATTTACACAATGGAATACTATTTGGCTATAAAAAAGAAGAAAATTTTACCCTTTGTGACAGTGTGGATGGGCCTAGAGAACATTATGCTAAGTGAAGGAAGCCAGTCAGAGACAGACAAATACCATATGATTTCAGTCATAGGTGGAATCTAATGAACAAACTGAACTAACACGGAAAACGGGGGCAGGTGGAGAACAGGATGACAGCTAGTGGGCGGAGGTTATGGCGTGGATGCTGGGGGGAGGGGTGTAAGGGGACTAAATGGTAATGGAAAACAGTACAATAAAGACGAAATAAAAATAAAAACAGGAAAAAAAATAAAATTCTTTAACCGCTTTGAAACTTAGTCTATTGATTTTTCTAATCCATCTGAACCATTGGACTTTTCCTTTCTTAGCCAATTTAAAGTTCAATGCTAAAGTAGATTGAATTATGTCCCCAAAATGTCATTTCCAAGTCCTAACCCCCAGTACTTGGGAATATGACCTTACTTGGAAATAAGGTCTTTACAGATAGAACTATGTTAAGGATCTCTGAGTGAGATGATCCTCATTTATGCTGGACCCTGAAGCCGATGTCTGGTGCCCTTCTAAGAGAATTGGAGGCATATGAGACACAGGAGGAGTGTCATGTGAAGACAGAAGCAGAGATTCCAGTTATGCTGCACCAAGCCAAGGGACATTAATGACTGCCCAACAGCCACCGGAAGCTAGGAGAGAGGCATGGGACAGATTTTCCCTCAGTCTCCAGCCCGGAGGAACCAACTCTGCCAACACCTTGGTTTTGGGTTTCTGGCCTCCAGAAATGTGAGAGAATAATTCTGCCACTAAGTCTGTAGTGATCTGTTGCCCTCTTCGTTTCTTCTCACCCATCAGGCAAACCTTGGACAGAACTCAGCTATCTGCTTCATCCACAGCTGTACCTGGACAGCCAAAGCCACTGCAACAAGTCACCGGTGCAGTGCAGCCAATCCGAAACAGGCTTAACTCTGCTTGTCCCCCTGTTCCCCTCCCTGGGAGGAGATGACCTCACCTATTACCCAGAGAAGCTCAGCCACCAGGCAGGGTCACTCCAACCTCCCTACCTACCTGCCCTGCAGCCAGCCCCACTACTTCCCCCCACTTTAGAGGAGGTGTTCATTACTTCTCTGATACCAACCCTTCTATGTGGGCTTTACACCCCACCACTCCGAACTTCTCAGCACTCTTACCTGATCTCTTTCGTCTCACGTATTTTCTAACTCTTTTCTCTCCTGGATCTTTCACATTGGCTTGTCATGCTTACGTCTCTTTCATAATAAAAGGACAACAACAAACCAGAAGGCACACAGACAGCCCCCTCCCAGTCAGATCACACACACACACGCCCCTATAGACACACAGGTTTCCGCCATCAACCGTCCTTGTCATATCTCATTTCCCCACTTCACAGTCACACTTCTCGAAGAAGTATGCTTATTTTTCTCCATTTCCTATTAATTTTTCATTCCACACTAATCTGGCATCTATTCCCAAACAGTCTTCCCAGAGAGCTTTTGCTAAATCATCAATGACCTCCAGGGGATCAGAATCACTGGAGTCAGTGGGCATTTTTCTGTACATCACTTGACTTCCTAGCACTGAACACAGTTAACTACCTTCCCTGAAATATTCTCTACCCCTGGCTCCTATCGCACCACATTCTTCTGGTTTTCTTCCCACCTCTCTAGCCTCTGCCCTTTATCTCCTTTCTAGGTTCATCTTCCTCCATCCAGGCATTAGTGATGATATTCCTCCTGTCTATTAGACTGTCTTCGACTCTATTCTGTACTTGTTCCCTAAGAAATCCTACGCAAGGCCATCACTCTAACAACATGTGTATGCAAATGACCCAAACTTACACATCAAGCACAGACCTCTTCTTGGCTTTCCATATATTCAACTGCCAACTCTGGCTATCACAAAGTTAACTCAAACACATACCAGAACTTGTAGACTGATCTTCCCTTCGCTCTCACCCTGCCCCTACTCCTCCAAACCTGTCACTCTCCCAAAGCACTCATTCCAGGGAAGGTCACCACCACATAACCATAAACCAACACGAGAATATCAACCGTGACACTTCTCTCTCTCCCCCCTACATCTGACCTGTCATTAAGTCCTATTGCTCATTCCTTGTAACAGCCCCCAAATCCATCCATTCCTACCACCAAATATAAGTCAAAGTCACTGTCGCCCACACAATGACCTCCTAACTGGTTTATCTGTCCATTCACACTCTTGTCTGATTTGTTCTACAGGATGCAGGCCCAGTGAAGGTCCAATCTTAGGTTATCTCTCCAGCCTCAGTCTTATTCCACAGCACAGTCCTAGCTCTCCCCTCGGCAGCCACTGGTCTTTCTTGCTTTCCCAGACCGCTCACCTGCTCCTCCTACTGCAGGGACCCTGCACGGGGTGTGTGGCTGAACAGGATGCTCATTTTCTAAATTCCTACCCCAGCCTCTGATCCCATATCAAACCGCTCTTCCGCAAGGAAGTTTCTCTGATCCTTCAGACTGAGTCAAGTCTCTCTCTCATTCTTCTGAGTACCTTTCTCTCACTGCCTTTTTCATAGCTGTGACCTCCCCTTTCTTCTTATGATTTGATCATCTGCTTCTCCAGCTTACACTGTGCAGACCACAAGGTCATTGACAAGGTCTACTTCTGCTCACAGTTACACTCCCAGGGCCAGGTACAGTTTCAGCACGTGGGAGGCGCTCAGTAAGCTCTGTTGTTGTTGTTTTCCTTCAAGGCCGGAGGTATGCAGGAAAGCTTACATGCACAAAGCAAACTTTGGCACATTGTGGATTTGCAGGGCCAACCCCTGTAGCTTACGGTTTTCTGTTCAGAGGAAATAAAAGCATAACTCAGAGGCATCTTTACAGCTTATTCCTTCCAAGTCTACTTTTAAAAAAATAAATACAGTTCTTATTTTTGAGAAATTTGGATAAGATGGCTGCAGTTGATTATTTGAGGAGGCACTGTCTGTTCTATTTTGGAGGGGGTGTTACCATCAGTTTTTGATCTTGGGGCAGGTGTAAGGATGTGCTGTGGTCACCCATTGCCAGTGCTACAGAAGAAGTTGGGCATCAAGCTCATTGCTCCCCAGGGGCTGGGCAGAGCCTCTGAAGGCAGGCTGAAAAGCTCCCGAGATCATCCCCATAAGGACCTACTGTTTACAACGCATTCTATGCATTATTGCTTTCCTGCTCCTGACATGAGATGCAGAGTTGCTCTCGAGAGAGACTCTTTGTCCTGTAGCGCTTTAACTACCTCGCAGACCTCAGTCTCTGGGTCTTAATTGCAGAAGGCCTTTTAAGGACACAGGCCTTCAGCTTGGAATAGATAGGATGAATGAGTAGCATTAGATACAAAGATCCACCTTTGAAAAATTCACACAGCAGCTGTTGATGCCAAAATTGAGGAAAATGTTGAGATCATAATTTTCTAATATAGTTTTCTTATTGCTATATAACTTGTGAAACAATACTTCTGGGTGTGCCTTTGAAGATGTTGCATATACCAGAAACACATGTCCCATACCTTGAGTTACAGTAAAACTACAGTATAGCTTATTATGGCAAATTATAAATCTAACTCACTGTGGAAAAAACCACAGGCCAAGTATGCACTGTGTAATGTAATTTCCGGTGTTCAAAACAGCACACAATTTTAAATACAAACACATTATATAAATGCAATATATGAACTTATTCTTTGTATTTAAAATTGTGCATATAATCATACATATGAAAGGACATATATACACATATACCCAAGGTAAATATATGCTACCAGCTAAAACTGGCCAACCAATGAACATTCTCACAATCAATTAATCTTCTTGTATATTTAATATTTGCTTCTCATCCATGCATAGGAAAGTTTGTAATTCAATGTATTGTTTGAACATATATACAATTTATGTTGACAACATCCTTTTGTTAATACTTTTCTCCTTTGAGCTAAAAACTAGCACATGTCTCTCCTTTTCAAAAATAAGAAATAATATTGCTGAATCCAATTAAGTACAAAGAATACTACATTGTAAACCAGTGAGCTGAAAAAAAAAATGGAATAGTTTCAGTTACATCATGAACCCATCCATCTATTGCAATATAAAAATATTCTATAGTATATCCTCCAGCTGCTCTAATTCAGAAGATGGATTTCTCTTAAAAAAACAAAAAACTACATGCGAGTATCATATTCAACTGCCAATTTATTCAGTTTGGCCATAGAAATCGTAAGAATTTGCTAAGAATAGTTAAAAATAAGAGTGATTAAAGTTACAACTTTGTCTGTCATGTTTTTTAATTCTTTCTCCCCAAAGAATTTTCAATGAAAGTTTTTTTTAGAGTTGTTATGATTCATGAGTAATTGGATGTCATTGTATTTGCATCTGTCATAGGACAAGTTTCCCCAAATCTTGAAGAAGTCAGCATAATCGATCAGGTGCCTTTCAGTGTGACAAGCACTGGAGCTTGGCCTGTGGCCTTGCCAAGTGCACTAAGCAAAGCTCCTGATTCGCCAGGAGGAAGTGCTTCTACCACCTCATCATGCACGGAGTCATGCTGATAAATGGCAATTATTCAAATGTATATTTCTATCATAAACCATTTTTCATAACAGAGTCAGGAAGAACATTGTAAAGGATCTTGTTGAGTCTTTGCTGTTATTTTATTCTATAAGTAGTGTTTATAGAATACTCCTTTTTTTTTTTTTTTTGTTCAAGTGTTTTATGCCTTGTTTTGCTTAAAGAATGTATTTCATTTAGATTTCTCTATTCCAAGGCAATGGTCTAAGTGTCCTTTCCCTTGTCACCTCCTGGCGGAGGGGATTTAGAGGCGTCAACCATTTAGAGTTTCACTTGCCAGTAAATCTCTCAGTAGAGTTTGGGAATGTGTGAATGACCTACATGTACACCTTCACAGATCTGTCCAGTGACCAAGAGGCTGGAGAATGCACCAAGTGAATGGATTCAACCAGAGGGGGTGACAATTTAGAGATTCATGGAATTCAGAGGTTCATTCTAATCTCAGGAGTTAGCAGATGGCAGCCAGGCACTGTGGCTTTCATATAAGAAACAGAGTCAGAACATAAACTGGGGACATCTACCATGAGGATTGTTTAATATTTCGAGACTTTTTGCAACTCCCTATGTTTGCTATTCTCTTCCATTCTCCCAAAGCAATTGGCATTAAAATTATTGGATGTGTGGAATAGTGTTCAGGTACAAGAAGCAGATTATCTCCTGTCTCACACTTAGTCTGGGGGGTGAGGGAAAGGGAGAGAGGACTAAAAAGTAGAGGAGGTGATAAATCTGAGGAAGACAGTGAGCAGGCTGAGTTTTTTAGGGCGCAGAGGAAGAAGGACATAAAAGTGCTAGAGGAGTTCTGGAATGATCTGGGCACATAATTAACAAAATCAAAGCAAACAATCACAAAGAATCTGCATAGCTCTTCTATCATCTCTTCTCAAACAGGGTGAAACCAGAACTCTTTCACTATACAGTACCCTCCGCACACTCTTTCTCATATAAAACATAACCACATAGGGTGCCATATAAACTTCCTACAATTTCAAGTTATGTAAGATACAATTCTTAACCCTGTTTTATAGATGGGCAAACTGAGGCCTTACAACTACCAAGCATCAGAGCTGGGACTAGAACCCAGGTACTCAGACTCCAGAATCTCTGCTCTTAACCCCTCAGCATTGCTGACTTGCCCCGAGTTCTTCTGCTGTCCACTAGACTACAAACTGCACAGTTATCTTTGTCATCAGTGATGCTTCGTTTCTATTCTCCCGTATTTTCCGGCCATGTCCAAGAATCATTTATTCAAGAGTCTTCCTACATGAACTAACCTATTCTATCTACCAACAACTATACATAGCTTACTTCTGCTTTGTGTTGATTTTTACTGGAGTAGTGAAAATAGGGATGCAAATTAAGAAATGGATTGTCAATGCCAGGATGAAAGCATTCAATCATGGAAAAGGTGGAGCTCTGAGTTCCAATATTTATAGATGATAGAAAAGTGGTGATTCTTCGATTAAAAAACAACAGCAACAAAAACCTGAGACATAAGAAAACACAGAATCTAAAAGCCGTTCTCTATCATATGGAATAATTATTAAAAACAAGAGCAATTTTAAGGTTTGATTTTTCCCCCTTTGATTGCAACAACCTACAGCAATTGAAGTCTACTAATTCACAGAGTTGAAGTCAACAAAAGCCCAGTGAGAAATGACGGAAAAATAATCTTACCTGCAGATGTATGTTTGAACTTTTCGCTTTTCTTCTTCCTCCATTTCCAAGGCTTGAAAATCCTTCCCAGGTTGGCGAACTTACTCCTCCTCCGGATGGGTGGGGTATGGGTACCTGGGACAAGGGAGTCAGAACGCATGGCCGCCAGCCTCTCCACTTCCTCAGCTTGTTTTTCCCAAGAAAAAGATGGAAATAAAGAGAGAGAAAGAAAGTGTTAAAATGGGAGCCTCACAGATGGCCAACGTTTTCCATGGTTACAGATAACAGAAACCACATGACTGAAGTTCCGTTTCTCTTTCTGTCTTTTGGAATGGAAGTCACACCAGAGTGTTCTAAAGGCTGGGGACAGTCAGCCAAACCCTAGGGATATGGAAGACCTAACTGTAACTTAGAATTGAGAATGAGGAGGAGAAGGAAGAGGAGAAGAGGTGGAGGAGGAGGAGGAAGAGGGGGAGGAGGAGGAGGAGTCCTCCTCACACACCAGAGACTTCCCACAAGGCAGGGAGGGGGCATCAGAAGAGTCAAATGACAGTGAGTGTAGCTACTGGCACGGCAATTTCTCAAATAAGACTTGGCAGATATAATCACTGTAACACCGACTGCTGAGAAAAGAGGGAGAAAACATTTATCAACTGTCTATTCCAGTGCCAATGTCTCCACCACCCACAACTCTCCTCCCTACTACCCTGCTTTACCTGGACCCACGGAAGTGCTGGAATCTGTTGAGTGTGTGGCTCTTAGCGTTACTCACCGATTTTAGATCAGTCGCTATTTGCTAGATTTTATAAAGCCTCAATGCCTCTAGTCTTTTTGGTTCTGTTTTAATTTTTGAAAGAAGACACTTAGAAACTGAAATCCAAGAGTGACTTTAGAGAGCACCTAGACTAATCCCAATAACTTTACATTTGAGGTCATTCAAACCTGTGGTGCTTAGTAGGGACCCTTCCATTAAGGTCATAATCACCTTGACCTCTTTTATAACTTGGAATGAAACAAACTCTTTTCCATCTTACATGAGAATTTACACATCTCAGTGAGATAAATATACCATGACTTGAATTTTTAAGACAGGAATAATCAAAGAAAATAACCTCCTGGGCAAAATCAAGGGGTGGGAGGGACTCGCCTTTCTAGAAAGTCAAATTGCATCTAGAGCTGGGGCTGATCCAAAAACCACAGTCAGACCTTTCGTACTGTCTTTCGGAAAAAAATCACTGGGACAAGTTGTCCTCGGAAGCTCAGTCTTACAGCCTGGCGGTCTGTCTGATGTCATCTGAAGTGGTTTTAACTCAAGGGAGTCATTCATTCAACAAAGGTATTCGGAACCTCTACCATGTGCCAGGTAGTGTGCTGTGGTGACAGAAGATGACTGGCTGGTAAAGGCTCCTGGCAGCAAGACTGACAGGGAGGAGATGAATTTGAGAGATGTCTGGGAAGCCAAGTCCAGAGGACTTGGTGACTGATGGGGTAGTCTGATGGAGGGGAGGCAGATAACTCCTCATGCCCAGAATCACATCAGTGGAGTGGCACCCTTCATTCATGGGAACAGGGAACATGGGGAGGTAAGGTTTGCAGGCGAGGGCAGCAACGATTTGGACATGATGTGTGGTGAGGGCCTTTGACTACATGGCTCAGTGCACTGGTAACTCCTCTTTTGAATGATTGTGTTAAGTAACTACTTAATACTGTGCCAGATGCTGTGATCATTTTGGGGCAGACCCACAGAAGAACTGGCCATGGCTGAGCACAGAGTCTAGAGGAGGAGACAAAGGGCTCAGTGTGTAAAACTGCCGAATCGGGAAATCACATGAAATTCAATGGTGGCAAAGACGAGAGAGGGAATAGTTCTGTTGGCCATGCTGGAGAAGAATCAGGATCATAACATTTGGCTAGATTTTGAAAGAGGAGGAAGTGTTGCCCCACGTGGAGGAGAGACAGAAATGGATCCCTGGAAGGAGAGCAGACCCAGAAGGAACAGAGGGGGCTGAAAAAGCATGTCCTGTCCAGGAACAGTGAGAGGCAGCAACCTGTGAGCGTCGGTTACGTAGTGAGGTGAAGGGCAGTGGGTAGAGGCGGTGGCTGGGGGAGTCTGGAGCCAGATCAGGCAAGCTTTTGAAAGATTTTCTTAGGTGTTTATATCCCGTAAGCAAGGGGAAGAGAATGTGAAAATGGAAATTGGCATTATTATGTTCAAACAAATATGTATTTGAGTGCTTACTTTGTACCAGACGCTTAGGCTCTGTCAGTAAACAAACAGATAAAAACACCAAGCTGCAGAGCTTACAAGTAGTGAGGATGGTGGGGAACATAGAATACACAATGAAACTAAGTAAACTGCAGAGCACATTAGAAGGTACATGCTTTGGAAGAAAAATAAGAGACAAAGCGAAACATGGCAAAGGAAATCACGAACGTGTAGGTGGGAAGGGGTCCAATATTAAAGAGCCTGACTGAGAAGGTACAACATCAGGACTCAGTTAGATTTATTTCTAGGAATATTATTGTAACAGTAATGGGAACCTGAACCAGAGTGTGAAGAAACTCCTGGCAGACACAGTAAGGAGGGGGCCAGTGAAATAGCCGTGAGGGGTAGTGACTGGAATCCAAGCCGGGCAGGGACAGAAGGGACACAGAGGTAAGATGACATTCAGCCAAGATCAACAGATCTTGGTAACTTCCTAGATAAACATGAAGGACGACAAGGAAGCAAGAAAGGCAGAAGTTTTGGCTTTTCATGACTGGGTAGACAGTGAAGACTTTCTATTTTTAAAATAACTTTGCAGAAGGAAAGTTATTTGAATAGGATGGTAGATTAATGACAAGGGCTTTAGAGCCAGAAAACGCAGTTTTTACAAAGTCTCTTAAGGAGTCTGGATTTTATTTCTTAAAGTAACAGATAACTTCTGAAGTGGAAATACGCCAGGATGGGATGGGAAGACTTGTTCTGGACAGCAGGCTGAGTTCCAAGAACCAGCAGAATATAAGATTGAAGATGTATGAAGAGGTGGAGAAATTTATGAAAGAGGGATTTTAGGGAGAAGAAGAGGATGTGGGATCAAAAGTACATATAGAAGGGTTAGTCATGCCCTGGCTGGTGTAGCTCAGTGGATTGAACACCAGCCTGCGAACCAAAGGGTCGCCAGTTCGATTCCCAGTCAAGGCACACACCTGGGTTGCAGGTCAGGTCCCCAGATCGGGGTGCATGAGAAGCAACCACACATTGTTTCTCTCCCTCTCTCTCTCTCTCCCTCCCTTCCCCTCTGCCCTTTCCTTCTGTCTAAAAATAAATAAAATCTTAAAAAAAATAAAAGGGTTAGTCATTAGAAGGTTTTATCCTGAGTTACTGAAAGTTTGAACTTATGTCTCTGATCACATGTGACCCTCACAGATATTAATCTAGCAGCAGTGGGTGAAATAGATTATTGGAGGCTAAGGGAGGAAAATAACGACTGAAGTGGCTTTAAGTAGGGCTGGGTTTCACAGTGGCGGAGGAGAGTAGTTAAAAAAGAAACAGCTACAATGAGGGATGAGAAGGAAGCCAAATGGAGCAGGTAAACAGCCAGTGGAACAACAGTACATTTGAAAATTATTCTCTGTAAATGGTATCAGCTACTTGAGTTGGCACTTTTTTATTTTTTTAATCCTCACCGAGGACATGCTTACTGAGCTTAGAGAGAGGGTAAGGGAGGGGGAGAAAGAGGGAGATAAACTCTGATTGGTTGTCCCTCATAGGCACCCTGACTGGGGACCAAACCTGCAACCTAGGCTTGTGCCCTGACCAGGAATCCAACCCATGACTTTTCGGTTTACGGGATGATGCTCCAACCAACTGAGCCCCTCTGGCCAGAGCCAGTCGGTGCTTCTTCAACAATGCCCAGTGGCTGCGTACCCACACAGGTGGTGACATTGTGAGAAACTGCACAAGGAGGTTTTGAGTCTAGGATGCAAGCCGAGTCGAGATGACATGATTCCCACAAAATCATTTTCTCTTTCATATATATCCATTACCTTACCCATTTCTTACTTTGCTTTATAAACTTCTTCTTGCTTGTCCAGACTTTGCAAGTCCCCGAACCTACATTTCCAACCCTAGTCTTGTGTCCTCAAGCCTGTATTTTATGCTGTTGTTAGATTACTCCTTCAGAAGCCTGCTTTTCTCAGAAACTTTCAATGGCTTCCCACAATTTACACTAGAAAGTTCTCATTTCCTGTCTTGGCATTTGGGAACCTCCCCACAATAACCTGCCTAAAATTCCCGTCTAGTATGCCTCTTGGCACTTGCTGCAGCCAATGCAACACTCCTGCCACCGCAGCCTCATCCCTGGCTCAGTGGGTTCCGATGGACATCAAACCACTGGGCTTAACTGCAAAATTTCATGTGTTTTGGGGTATCTGCGTTTGGTTGAAAGAGTTTCCATCTTTCTTTTGTTTCTCCAAACAGTGTAATAAACACACAAAAGGTAACATTTTAAAAGTATACAGGTAGAAGCTTCTTGGGTTCAGTCAACCTAACACATCTGCTAAATGTTAGAGAGATTACATACTCAATCCTAAAACAATTTTAAAGCCAAGGTATGAGTTACTCAAGTTTGATACTGAATTTGCTCTCACAGTTGGCTCTCAGTAATGACTTATCAAGTAAATGAATGAGGGCGTTTGATCCAGCTCACGAAAATCAGTATCACTATCTGTCTTAAGAAAAATACACCACAAGAACAAAAAACTATTTCATAATTGCATCTTTAGGAAATGAATACAAATTATTCTGAAATTACCACATTAAAATAATTGTAAGAAATTAGGAGTACCTTGGAAAAATGTGGAGTGGCAAGAAGCTGACAGAGCATTATAAAAGGTATAATTATAACTTGATAATTAAATGAATACTTAATAAGTATACTATTAAATTTAAGATGTTTTGCCCTAAAGTACACTAGATTATTGAGCAGACTGGATGACTTTAAGTTTAACTGATTTACATTTTAATCATCCACATCATTTCTTTCCCAATTATTTTGGCAACAGGGGCTAGCTCTCAACCTCACTGCTTTGCCACCAGACTCTGAAATTGGAAAGCTTAACAGGGAGGAAAGAGGCCAATTGTGAATACAGTTTGAAGAGGAGGAAAACAAAAGAAAACAAAACTGGGCTCAGAATAAAGTGTTCTCCGACTGACCGCGGGGACATGAGAGAGGACCGGAAGGAGGCAAGAGGGAGAGGGAAGGCGTACAGGCCAGGCTGTTTATAAAAACAGCTTTCTTTTCAAACAGATGATGAAAAGACTGCTTTGCCCAAGCCCACTGCTCTCAAAGGTGGCGTCCTTGTGCTTCTGAGAGGAGACAGCTGTCTGGAGAGAGTGCTCACTTAGAGATGAATCAGCTGGAATGTGAACTGCCTGGGCCGAGAATGCTGAATCAAAAGGTAGGATGCTGGGCAGCTGAGCTACTTCAGAGAGCTGAGGGAGAACGGGAGGCCTGGCCCACATCGTCTCTGGGGTCTTCCCACCACCACCCTCCAAAAATACTCTTCTAAGAGATTAGATCGTCTGTGCTCCCTTTCATGACATGACTAGGATTTATTGTATCCATAGAGAAAAATGGTTGGGAGATGATTTTTCTTTCCTTTTAGAAAAGCAGGTGAGAAAATACTTGATTTATGCATGAGTTTAACTACCAAGAAGCCAATAGTTGTGTCTGTGGGGCTCTGAAGCCCACCCTTTGTTGTAGCTTGGGGTTGTTCTGGTGGGCTCTTGGAACATGCAGTGGGGGATGGGCAAGGATGCACTTCAGCTGGCACATTATACTTCTCATGGTTGCCTGGTTTTCAAAAAGCCTGTCCAAAGAAAGCACCAACTCTGGCGCCCTGCTGGTCTAGAAAACGTTACTCATACAGTGTTCCCCCGGGAAGTTTAAAAAGAAGGAAGCCACGGTGCCTCCGCTGTCTGATGTCTAGTCGACAACAGAGGCAGAAGGTCCAGGACATCTGGGGGCCCCCACTGTAGGTCTCTCCATGTGCCAAGGGCTCCTGGGACTTTTGGAAGACCTGAGATTCTCACAAATTAAATATTTGCTTCTCAATCCAAAGTGAATCCGAAATAGAATGCTTATTATGTATCAGGATCTGATGACATTCACTTTTCCTTCCAATTTCATTAGAAGGGGTTACATTTTCACCCTATTTCACCATCATATGTGTGGGGGCCAAAGATGGGGGCGGAGATGTGGTTAGCTGGCAGCTAACTGGGGCTAAACCTGTTGCCTCTGTGCTCCAAACAGGTTACCTTTCCTTATGATAGCAAAACTATGTCATACAGGTACGTGGTCATTTCGAAATTCTCAACAACTGCAGCTTTCCCCTTTAAAAATGCACTTAGTTTCACAGAAGCACCTCATGGCAGGGAAATGAAGCACCGATATGAATTATCAGGCATAAGAGGGCAGTATCTTCCATTTCTCACTCCATAAATTATACACACACTCTCATAGAGGCCAGATCTCTTTGAAGAGTTTCTGTCCAGTCTAGGACTGACCTGTATTGACTATGAGGTGTGTTTATAAAACAAAAAAAAAAGGAGTGATAGATTCTTATTGTAAAATCAGGAGCCCCTGCCTCGTCCCATAAGTTGAGAAGTGGGATGAAGATGGTAAGAGGGAGTTTGAGGGGAGAAAAGCTGGGCTTTAGAGGAGGTAGCTGTCGGGGCAAAGGGAGGCTGTTTTGCTCAGAGAAGGAAGCCTGGTTCACAGACCACAGGGAAGCCTACACTGAGCTGGGAGGTGAAACGACACTGCCGTATTGACCACGGAGCTACAAAAGGGTTTTCAGGCGTCAAGTCTGAAAACTCTCTGGTGTTAATATTGTTGAGGATGAGGACTTGCGGTGCTCTCACCCACCTTCTCACTCTGTCCTATTCTTGACCTTCACCACCGTTATCCAGTCTTCCACCCTCTATGTGCCACCCTCCTCTTCCTCATCCCTTACTATCAGGGTGAAGATGGATCAATCTGTGTATTAGAAGTAAGGTATGAACACTGACACTGACCAAGCATAGTGTTAATGACAATAGAGCTTCACTGAACAAAGGATTTATGCCTCTTAATCCAAAGTCTGCTTAATTTGCTTGGAGGAGGGGAAAGAGCTCTGATATCCCTCAGTTTTCTGGACACAGAGATGGCTGCCTTCCCTACCTGGGAACCGCCAGAAGAAACACCAATTACATGCCACACAAAATCACAGTTCAAACACAACCATCATACACCAGCATGATATTTAAGACTTGCCCAACTACACCTCTGGGGAGGGACACATAGATGTTCATATGGAGAGAGTTGCTAGTCAAACTTGTTGCTACAAGAAGGGCAGTCTTCACAGTGGAACAAGCAATAGTGGGTGTGACTGCACAGTACAGCCCTGTGGGTTGGCAATGGTGGGACAAGACAGTGAGACTGCATATACCCAGGCCCATACTTCTCAGCACATTTGCTTGGGCACTCGGCCAACTTCCTCCTCTCTGGCTCCAGAGCTTTCTGCCTGGTGGGAGGCAATTCTACCCACGGCCGGGAGCAGGTCCCAAAGGATGCTTTCACAGGCCTGCCACTGCCTTTGGCACTATGAATAGGCTGGCACCTTAGCAAAGGACCCAAGGACTATGCCAGTATGCGGTGGAAAGAGGAAGGGGTCCATGGATCCATAGACCATGTGAATCCATGTGGCCAAAGATAGCTCAAGTCATGTTTCTGTTAATCCTGTCTTGAAAGAGTAATTGAAATCCAAGAGGAATATGAGAGTGCCCCTCCATCTCATGCCCTGAGATCTACTGGTTTTAAAGAGAGCAAACGGAGCAGCTCTACTGGTTCTCATATTGTTGGCCCTTGTAACAGGGAGAGCCTATATGACTAACGTGGTCTACAGAACTCTATGGACTGTGAACAGGGTTTCCAGTTACCTTGTAACAGGAAGGGAGATTCTAAACAGGACAGTGTTTCCTTGGGCATTGATGCTGATGACAATGATGACAGCTATAATAATTAATAATAATATTGATAACAGCTACCATTTTTTTAGTCACTGAGTCTATGCCAGGCACCAATCAAAGCACTTAAAGCATTACCTTATGTAATCCCCACATTAATCTTATGAGGAAGTAAAAGGTTATCCCCATTTTACATTTGGAAAAATTGAGGAGGAACTAATGAATAGGAAGACATAATTCCCAGGAGAAGAGAAACACATGCTATTAAGACGTCTATTTTCATGAACACCTTCTTACTCAGTGAGAGCCTTGCTTTTCAAATTTCCATATTACTGACTAAAGTAATAGGAGGGCTTCAGGGACGAGGGGACAAATGAGTTTCTTTTTAAAAGGCTACAAACAGACTTCCGGCCAAGATGGAGGCATAAATAGACACGTTGTGCCTCTTCGTACAACCAAAAGAGGAAAAATAACAATTTAAAAACTAAAAACAACCAGAACTGACAGAAAATCGAATTTTATGGAAGTCTGACAATCAGAGTTAAAGAAGACATGTTCATCCAAACTGGTAAGTGGGGCAGAGCTGGGCGCAGGGCCAGATGGCGTTTTGTGAAGCTGGGAGTGCAACACTGAAACAGGCCAGGGGACCGTGGCTGGTGGAGCTGGACCCAGTGGGGCCCAGGCCAGTGGAGTGGACGGTCCCACATTCACGCACAGATAAACCGTAAGAAAAAGTTGAGGAGCGGAGCAGACTGCACAGCCGAGGGGCCCGTTGTGGGGAAATAAAGCCTCAAACCACTGATTGAAAACACCTGTGGAGGTTGAGGCAGCAGTGGGAGGAACTCCCAGACTCACAGGGGAGTTTGTTGGAGAGACCCACAGAGTCATAGAACATGCACAAGCCCGTCTGTGTAGGAATCAGAATCAGAACCAGAACCAGAAGGGCCCAATTTGCTTGTGGGTAGTGAGTTGAGCAAGCGCCATTGTACCCTATCAGAACCCTTTCACACAGACAACATCACAATGCAGCTATGTGGGTTACCCTGCCCTGGTGAACACCTAAGGCTCCACACCCTTATACGTAACAGGCACACAGAGAGAAAAAAAATGGCCCAAATGAAAGAGCAGATCAAAACTCCAGAGAAACTACAACTAAGCCATGAAGAGATAGCCAACCTCTCAGATGCACAATTCAAATCACTGGTAATCAGGATGGTCACAGAATTGGTTGAATTTGGTCACAAATTAGATGAAAAAATGAAGGATACGTTAAAGGAAATGAAGGGAAATGTACAGGGAACCAATAGTGATGGGAAGGAAACTGGGACTCAAATCAACAATGTGGACCACAAGGAAGAAAAAAACATTCAACCAGAAAAGAATGAAGAAACAAGAATTCAAAAAAATAAGGAGAGGCTTAGGAACCTCCGGGACATCTCTAAACATTCCAACATCCAAATTATAGGGGTGCCAGAAGGAGAAGAGGAAGACCAAGGGATTAAAAACTTATTTGAACAAATAATGAAAGAGAATTTCCCCAATCTGGCAAAGGAAACAGACTTCCAGGAAGTCCAGGAATCTCATAGACTCCCAAAGAAGCTGGACTCAAAGAGGAACACATCAAGACACATCGGAATTACATTACCCAAGATTAAAAATAAGGAGAGAATCCTAGAAGCAGCAAGAGAAAAGGAGACAATCACCTACAAAGGAGTTCCCATAAGACTGTCAGCTGATTTCTCAAAAGAGACCTTACAGGCAAGAAGGGGCTGGAAAGAAGTTTATCAAGTCATGAAAGGCGAGGACCTACATCCAAGAATACTCTATCCAGCAAAACTTTCATTTAGAATGGAAGGGCAGATAAAGTGCTTCTCAGATAAGGTCAAGTTCGAGGAGTTCATCATCACCCAGCCTTTGTTATATGAAATGTTAAAGGGATTTACATAAGTCATAGAGGGATATCAACAGGGGGTGGGAGGGGGAGAGAGGAGGAAAAGGTACAGAGAATAAGTAGCATAAATGGTAGGTAGAAAACAGACAGGGGAGGTTAAGAATAGTATAGGAAACATAGAAGCCAAAGAACTTATGTGTATGACCCAAGGACAAGAACTAAAGTGGGGGGTGGTATGCAGGGTGGAGGGGAATAAAGGGGGGTAATGAGACAACTATAATAGCTTAATCAATAAAATATATTAAAAATAAGTAAATAAAAGGCTACAAACAGATGTCAATATAAATTGATCCCACTCTAGCAAGAAAAAGGGGGTGTTATCTGCCTTATCCTAAGATGTCATAAGACATATGCACCCCTTAACATAGGTGCCCTGGAGGACACCCTCCCCAGGTCAGTAGGACCCATGGAACCACAGGACATTCCCTTCTAAGCACCCACACCAGAAGCTACAATAAAGAACTCAGGAGGCATCAGTCTGGCCTGACTTTGGGTCAGATCTGCTTCACTTAGAAAATGCTATACCTGTGTACAGTGGGAAGAATGTTCATTTTGAAACCAGAAGTATGTGAGTTCAGATCCAGAATCTACAGCTTCATAGTTACTGGTGGCCGAGTTCTTTTTGGCCTCCCAGCAGGTGGCGTGGGCTTCTTTTGGAGGATCACCCCTCCTCCACTTCTAGTTCAGGTGGTTCAGGAGAGAAGAATCTCACTCCTGACTCTAGAGACGGGCACATGACCCAGTGCTGGCCAATCAGAACATTGCATTCTCTACCCTTTATCACTAGTAATTCACCTAGAAATGAGCAATTGAGCCTAGCCAGGCAATGAGACCCAATTCTGCGTTTTAGGGGGGTATTGACATGCTCTCCCAACTGAGTTATAGATCACAAAGGCTCCAAACCTGGTCAAAGCTGGGGCCATAAACTTAAAAACCCTCACTCAGACTTGGTTAATATTAAAAGAATCTCTAGGTCACAATGGTAATTCACGTGCTGTGACAGGAAACAGTCCTAGTATGTCAAACACTCCATATTTTCTAAGTACTGTGCTGAGTGGCTATTTATATTCTGTGACCACAGGAGTCAGGGACAAGCAGCATTGCTAATACACCAGGCCAGTAGGGAAAAAGTCTCATTTAAATTTAAATTTATCCAGGTCTGTGTTGTTGTATCTATTGAGATAATAGATATTATCAGCAAAGTTCTTTTGGAGATATTCAATACCAAATTCCTGTTTTATCTCCCAGGAATGGAACCTTCAACCACAAAAACGCAAAAACATGTAATGATTACAAAAACGTGCAAAACATTTTATTGTTCTTTTAATCCACAGAATATATTTGTTTTGGGAATGAAACCTGTTTACTTAAATTGTAAATGAATTTCCAAGTTTTATGCTAATCTGAAGTGACAATCTTTAAATAATGTCGGTTCACTGTTTATCAGACCCTAGGGTCTGATGCTCTTGAAGTCAGTAAATAGTACCTCTCAGAGGTTCAAGTCAGACCTCAACAAAGCCTGGGTTCTCCTGCAGGGGTCAGCAAACTCTCTGTAAAGCCAAATCATAACTACTTTGGGGTTTATGGGCCACCTAACTCTGTTGCAAACACTCAACTCTGCTGCTGCAACATAAAAGCAACCATATACAAATGTACTCAAATGGGCAAGGCTGTGTTCAATAAAACTTTATTGACAAAACAAGCAGTCAGCTATGGAGACCACAGTTTTCCAACCCTCACTGCACAGCATGGAGCTGCTGGCAATTTTTCTGTCACCTTGAGGGGAAAACCTGCTGAGACCGGGACTTCATTTGTGCCCCTGAATCCAGCCCCACCTGAAACCATTCTAACACTGAAGATTTTCTTTATATGAACCAATACATTCTTTTTTTCACTTAAGTCAGAATGGGTTGAGTTCTCTATCATTTGCAACCAAAAGGGTTCTAACAAATTCACTGGGTGACCTTAGGAAAGTCAGCTTGCTCTCCTACAAAAAGGGGATAATACTGACTTGTAAGCATTAACACATTTGTGCTAAAAGCACCCTGTTGGGGCATAGAACTGGGGCTCAGTAAAAGTTATTTGAAAAATGAAATGTGTCCTCTGGCACCAGACAGACTGGTTCCTGTCCAATAAGGGCTGCCCTAGGGGAGAAGTTCTTCACCACTTCACCCTTAGCACGCCCCTTAAGGGATTACATGAATTTTTAAAGTTTTGGAGATTCTGAACTGTGCCAAGACCCTCCAGGCTGGTAGATCTCAAATTATAGTGTATACAAGAACCAATTAAAGTATCTGTTAAAAATTTGGACCCCTGGTCTCCATCTTAGACCTGCTGACCCAGAAACGTGAATGTATAACAAGCAGCCCAGAAAATTTCGGTGCAAGTGTTCTGAGAATCACACTCCGAGACACATACTACGGTATTCCTACGAAAGCCTGGAATCCTACTCCCTTCTCCCCAGCTAAACCCACAGCCTTGGGGAAGTTGGATAAGGAGGAGATCCTTAGCATAGGAAACTGTCCTGCTTCAGTGGTGTCAGCCGGCCCCCAACCCCTCAAATCATTGGGAATCTTTAAAGATGCCTAATGTTTTGACCGTGCTTTGTCCTTTCCAAGTGCTTTTACATCTGTTATCTCATCAGATCGTCATAACATCCCCAGTATGTAGGCCAGGTATGAAATTTCTTTTGTTTTCCCCTAGTTATGATCAACATACTATTTTCTCAAAGAATTGCATCAAAACAGCCTTTTTAAGGCTCCAAGAAGGCCTGCGATGAGCCCTGTAAACTTTGTTTAATCCTGTATGTCCCGAACTTAATTTAGTCACAAATATGGTTGGTTGGTGTTTCCCTGTGGGGCAAATTTGAGGTCTCATAATAGACTAGTATTCCGTGGAACACAATTTTCCAAATGCCATGATAGTGTCTTTTTTGTCCTCTTCTATGGATGTAGAAAATTAGACACAGAGGGGTCAAGTGACTTACCCAGAATGTACCAGTTTCCACAGGAAGTTCAAGAGGCCCAGGGCTCCCGAGTCTAGAGATCGGTCAAGCACCACTCAGACCTCCTGCACTGTGGGTAGCTTGAGAATGCTCAAGACCAGGCAGTGGAGGCTTTTTGATTCAACTCTTTTCAAACTGTCTTTCCCTCCATAATACTGTCAAGGTTAATATATTTCTCAGCATTTTTCCTCCCATGAGCTCATTCTAAGATTTCATAAATAAGAGCTATTCAGCTACCTATTGAACATAGGATGACAGAGAAGCTAAGAAACCTCACATTCCATTGAAGAATCATTTGTTAAATCTACTTCCCTTAAAGCTCAGATATCTTATTTTATTTCTTTGATGACATTACATAGTTCACTTATTTACCTCCCATTAGTTCACAGACCAGTTTTTCAGTGCCAATTGTCATTTGTGTAGTGATGGTGTGAAATCTAAGTAGCACTCCAGGAAAAAAAATAGCAAGAAGGTTGGTCCTTGCTAACACATCCTTGTTTTCTCTCCCTTGTGTGCATAATTCCGTATCTGTGTATAATCCCCATCAATAGCTGTAGCAGGGGCCTGCCCTGACCATTACTCAGGCAGTAAGCAACTCTGCTTATATCTTTTTTGAGACTTTCACAAGGAATTCTTAACTTCTTTTGTTTCAGGACACAAAAATTGAGTTCTGTTTGTCTTTTTACAGAGGTAAATGTCCTATTCTTTTTGTCCTGTCAGCAACTCCACTGGGGACATTTTATTATTGTTTTGTGTGAAAGATGGTCAATTTCTGAAGAGGTCTTAGCAGGGAAAGTCATTGGTTAGTTTCTCCCCAGAAGAAGTTTTAAATTCATATTGGATAGCCCTGGCTGGTGTAGCTCAGTGGATTGAACGCGGGCTGGGAACCAAAGGGTCCCGGTTCGATTCTTAGTCAGGGCACATGCCTGGGTTGCGGGCCAGGTCCCCAGTGAGGGCCACGTGAGACGCAACCATACATTGCTGTTTCTTTCCCTCTCTTTCACCCTCCCTTACCCTCTCTCTAAAAATAAATAAATATTTAAATTCACGTTGAATTAGGAGTTTATTTTTAAATTCTTGCGTTTCTTTTTTTCTAATGACTGAGTATATTGACCTCAGAGCCTATTACTTGAACTCTGAACACCAAGAGTTAAGCGCCAATCAATCAGGTAGCTCTGTGACCATTTATTGAACAGCAAAATGGGGATAATAACATCTACTTCCCTGTACAATCACTACATTAACACAGGAAAACTTTAGACTAAAACTGGCAACTAGTGTGTTCACGACCTATCTCTTGACTCCAAATCTAGGGCATTGATTGACTTTGCCCACTACTCTTTGTCTGAATTCACTCTAGGTTCCACTTGAATCTCATCTGAGGGCGCAGAAGGCTGGAGGGCATCGGAAAAGCACAGTTAATGACTAGCCAATAGGACTCATGCTCCAGAGCATCAGTGAAACTCACTGAATCAGATCGCCTCCAACCAGGAAAACTCTCCAGATAGCTAAAGTTAAATTGTTTGAATTTTGGCTTATAATACATCAACTACTTTTTTCCATTTTACTTGCAATATGGTATTTTAACTTATAAAGCATCTTTTCAGTTTTTCTTTGAGGTTCCATAACAAAACTTGTCAGAACTAAATTAGCTCTAATTGTGTTAGTTCCCTTTTCCTTTGCAAAGTTCCCACACTGAACAATAGGCATCAGGTCAAGGAAAGGACAAAAAGGGTGTCATACGGCATAGGCTGATGGCAGGGCTCCTTCCTCATATCTGTCCCTTTGAGGCAGTTTCAGGAAGTACCAAGGTCCATGAGCACATGAGGTTATGATGCAGTGACTCAGCACACATTTTTTACACATTTATAGTCCAACTTGGGTCACAGAAGAGGGGATTTGAGGAAAGAGAAGAAGTTCCTAAATCTTTCAAATCCTAAAATGAAAAGTACCACACAAAAGCAGTCATGATTCCACTTTTAGAGAAATTTGAAATTGATGTGGGCACATAAAGCACATTTATAATGAAAGATAATAGGAATTCTTTGCTGCGTGTGACAGAATAATCTTAAAGGTCAGTTTGTAATGCAAAAACATCATCTTTCTGGAGTCAAAGTCAAAACTTAAAAAGAATATTAATATTCAGAAAATTCCTGTCTAGCCTAGATTTATTTTAACAGGGAAAAGAACTTCATTTGCTTTTACCCATGCCTAAGAATCTCCAGGCACAATCAGGAGCTACAGTATCCAAAATGCCCTGCTAGCTTTGCATTTAGTTTCTTAATGATCACTGCAACTAGTTTCTGAATGATAGAGCCAATCCTTTAAATGCAATTATCACAAGAGACCTTGGTCTGGAATCCTCATTATGTTACCAATAAGTCAGAACGGTAAGGACCAGATGGGTTAATGACGTGAGCTACTGCCTCCACATTAATTCTCGTGCTTTAACTACTAGAAAGCATTCCTTGGACAGTGCCTGTGTTCAGCAGTCACTAGGCAATACCGATGGCATATTTTACTGCAGAGCTAACAAATTCCAACACTGGCTATTCTGAAATTGGTTCTGAAATCAAAGGAAGGCTTTATCATTGAAAGGCAAGATTTGTAGGAAAATATTCTTTCTTTTTCTGTTCTTGAACCTTCAAATTAGTGAAAACTCTTAACTTTGTTTAAGATTTTCTCATTCAAAGTATAAATACCTACTGTGTGCTAGAAGAGTCAATGGTCATTCTCACAGTAGTGTTTTATAATTTATCAAGCATTTGCCTAATTATTATAACACTTGGTCCCCACAACAAACCAACAAGAGAGATAAAGCAACAATTCTAATCCCTACTTTACAAAAGCACAAATTGATGATGGCAGAGATGGCTCGTTGCCCGCCAATATCCATTCTTCCTTCCTTTTTAGTGAAAGCTTCTTGGTTTTATGCTCAGTGAAAAGACTGTTTCCCAGCTTCCTGGGAAGGTGGGTATGACCATATTATCAAGCTTTTCCATTGGGCTGTAAGCTGAAGTGTTGGCCAGGGCAGAGGAGAGTAACAGGGGAAAATTGGGACAACTGTAATAGAACAATAAAAAAAGTGGGGGGAAAAAGAAGGGATAAACCATTTCTTTAGTCTGCTTTTCCCTTCATCCATTTTTCTATAGCATAGATGTGATGGCTGGAACTTGGCAGCTATTATGAGGACAAGGGTCAACTCACAATAATGGAAGAGCTATAAGCTAGGTAGCACCTTGATCCTTAAGAACTCTGTGGAGGAGTGGCTTTGAACTGGCTGTTGCTGCAGTTTTCTCAAAGAAAGAAATAAACCCCTATCTTGTTTAAGTTACTACTATTTTCAGTTTATTTGTTTTATGCAGTAAAAGCTAACCCTAATGTAAATAAGTGACTTGCATAAATTTATACAAACTATAATTTGTGAGAGGCAGCACACTGAGGGCTAACACACATGTTCACATTCCACACACTCCGGCAGAATTTAAAAACCTTTCATAACCTGCTTCTTAGCTTGTGATTGAGCCAAATGCTTTTTTTTATTTTAACACTTTTTTCTTTGTTTTTATCGTTGACACTATTAGAGATGCCCCCATTTCCTAGCCCCCCTTTGCCTACCCCCATCCAGCCCCCACCCCACTTCCCTCTGGCCATAACATTTATTTTTCAAAAGCCTACCTATAGGAAGACTTTCTTCTCCCTTCTTCCTTACCTCCCTCCTCTGCAGCCCTTTGCGTCTCTTGGGCTCTAAATCAAATCATGGACTTCCCAGGGCTCAGCTCTACCTAGGTGATTTTGTCGGCTCCCACAGCTTTACTTAGCACTGAGAAGCTGAGTATTTCCAAATGTACAGTTCCAGCCTAGGAGGCTCTAGCAACTGACACAACATATACTAGCTATGTAACTCTGGCCAAATTGCTTAACTTCTCTGGGTCTCAGTTACCACACCTATAAAGTGGGGGTAACAGCATCTACCTCACTGAGTTATTGTGAAAATTTGATTATTTAATACAAATAAAAGACTGTGGATGGTGTCTGAACCACTGCTACCATTACTATTCTTCATCTCCAAATAATATTTCACAGGCACCTCAAATTCACTTTACTCAAAGTGAATTATTTTTACCTTTAATTCGATCGTTCTTTCCTAACGGCGCTGCCAGTTGTCTAACTGCTCAGAGAGAAATCTGTAGGTCGTCCTCGACACCACCTTTTCCCTCTCCTCCCCCAGATCCATTTCGTCGCCAAGACTGGCCAAAACTGACTCTTAACTATTTCTCAACTCTCTCCACTTCTCTCCTCTGGTTAGGCCAGTTGTTTGCATCTCCAATTTCTGTGTTTTTACTCTCGCTACTTACCTTTAGGACCTTCACATAGCAGCCTGGGGATCTGTCATAAACATGAATTAAATCATGTCACTGCTGTGCTAAACCCACCGGGCCATCCTGCTTTCAGGACAAGGTCTCTGAGTCTTCACGTGAGCTCAGAGGCACAGAGTATGCCCCACTCACTGGCTCCACCACCAGTTACCTTCTCAAACACACCTGCTGTTCCCACTGCCTGATGATTGTTCGTGTCACTTCCAAAAGCCAGTTTTCCTCTTTAACAGAGAGTGTTGCACCCATTTCTGCCCACATTCCTTCCTAACAGAACCCAGACTGTGCTCAGCCATCTATCCCTTCCCCTCAGCACCATGACCTTCTCAGGGGCTGACCCCAGTCCAGCACTAATAGGTAGATCTCTGATCAGTGACTGATTAAAGGATGGGTAGGCTGCCCTTGTGATCTGTAAGGGATGCTTGTAGGTGGCGAGGCTTCTAAGATGAGCTTCGTTGTTCTCAAAGACAGACACAAGACAGAGTCCCATTTCTACCTCTGGTTACTGCAGAGTCTGGATGTGAGGCCTGAACTGTTGCAGCTATCTTCTAACTGGCCTGAGGGTAGAGTCCTGAAGCCAAGGAGGGCGGAACAGAGAATTATGGGTTTACAGAATCAGGCTTGGAGCTTGCCCCACTTACACATTTGTGTTAAAGAATAAGTGACCTTGTTGTTTAAGATCAAGAGGCACAGGGTCTTCTCTTACCTCAGCGAAAAGCACCCTGACTGATGTGCTCCTGTGAGAACGATTACTCTGGAGGACAAGGACCGCTAATGACACAGATGAAATGATTACTGACCAGTTTTTGAATGAGTACACGACTCTCTTACAAAAAGGCAAGATAGGCTCTGGTCCGGATATATATAATATTTCCCATCTCCTGGACTGTTCATGGTTAGGATGAACAACTTAACTTCCAGGCAGAGCCGCAGCTGGAGGTGGGGCTAAGGAACAGAAAACCAGGTCTGCCCAAGCCATAGGTAAGAAATGACACAGGGACACTTTCTCACACGCAAGGGAAACATGAGGGGCTGTCATGTTTCTTGAAAGACTTGTCTTGAATGTAAATGTTATCCCAAATCTGACTGAACTGAGACTGTGCTTCAACTTGATCACAGGCATTTCACCGAAGTTTTTCTCATAAGCCACAAGAAATTTGCTGAAGTGGGTCAAGTTTGATATATTACTAAAGGCTGATGTCACAAACAAAATTCCATTTGTATTTTAATAGAATAAAAAGACAGTAACCCATATGTCCTACCACCAGGGATTGATGAACTAAATTAAGGAACAACCTAAGAGGCCATTAAAAGATGACGATGTTTATCTCTCATTATTGACAGGAAAAAAAGTGTCACAGTTTCTTGTTCAGTGGAAAATAAGTTGCCAGATATTGTGTGTAGTATAATTCAATTTTCTAAAAGAGTATTTACTCACCTATCTCTGTTGCTAAGCATACGCATAGGATCTGCAAGAAGAAAACTCAGCTAAATAGTAGTTCTATTTGGGTCATAAAGTTATAGATGATCTTAAATTTCTCTGTAATTTTACTTTCCGGTTTTGGTATGGGGAGAGGGTTGGATTTAATCCCATCTCTGCCATCTACAAACCATGGGCAATAGAGAAAATAAGAGAACCTATCTCTTAAGTTGATATGAAGATTAAAAATATAAAAAGCGTTTAGTGCAGTATCTAGTATATTAGCTATTGTAATTACATTATGAAAAGTATATTACCATTATCGTATATGAATACTGTACCTGTGTTTAAGTCTAACGGAAAACCACAAATGGCTCTCAGTGGAGCTGAGGTTGCGGGTAGAGGGCAGAAAGGCATCACTGGTCACTCTGAGTGATGCCTCCCTACCAGAGGCTGTCACTGGGGTGTGTATGACACAGCACTTAAAGGCACAGCTTTGGGCCCCAACTGGTGTAGCTCAGTGGATTGAGTGCGGGCTGTGAACCAAGGGGTCGCCGGTTCGATTTCCGGTCAGAGCACATGCCTGGGTTGTGGGCCGGGTCCCCAGTGGAGGCCACGTGAGAGGCAACCACACATTGCTGTTTCTCTACCTCTCCCTCTTTTTCTACCTCCCTTCCCTTCTGTCTAAAAATAAATACAATCTTTAAAAAAAAATAAAGGCACAGCTTTGGGGTAGACAAACATGAGCCTCATGACCTATCGCACATTTCTTCACTATAAAATGTCATATTTATAGGGGTGTTGTATTACATAAGATAATGTACTTAAATGCCTAGGACAGTTCCTGGCTATAATTAAAGGACCAACAAATATTATTATTGTTATTAGTTCATCATAAAAATTATCTTTTAAATATGAATAATTGTCTTGGTATTCCACTAGTAATAATTTTTGCCCAGGAAATTTCTTGCATTTAAAAATGGAGTTGCAGGAATCATCAGAACATTAACTGGAGCAGTGCGCTAAAACGGTGTGTTGGGTTAGAAAAATTCTATCACATATGACTTTTCCGGAGTATTTGTCTTTTGAAAGGGGATAAATTCCTGTCTAAATAGTGGAAGGGGAAATGGGAGGAGGCTCTTTATGAGAGGAGGCTATATAATAAAATAAATTCAAGTTTAGTTGGATGTTGAATTCATCTTTATTCTACAGGATTTAATTTACAAGAAAATGGCACTATAATGGAAAATGGAGGTATAGTATTTCACAGAATAATAAGAACAACAGAGCTCACTAGCTAGTCTAATAAGAGATAGCCACAATTAATTTTTGTCTTGAGGAAAATAAAAGAACTTGGATTTTAATCTTATAGCTAAGTTGACTGGAAAAGCAGAGTAATTCAAATGCATGCCAAATGTTATCTTGCAATGTGCAAAGCAAACTCCATGAATACTCTGAAGGCTTCAGGGGCATGTGTTTAAATGGAAATTGCCCAAGATCTGGTGTAGATCCACTAAGCAGAAAGAAATTAGATACCATGATGTCAATATTTCCACAGGTTTTCTAACAGCACTTGATATTTGTCTAACTATCCTTCAAGAAACATTGAAAATAATTTCTTGATCTATTTCCTGGCTTTTGCTACCCAGAAAAGTAAACCTCTGCCATTCATACTGACTCAAATGCAAATATAACTGTTCTCTTGATGCTTATTTAGAAATTAGATGCAGTTACAGAAGTGAATGGATTAGAGACAGATTTGACTCAGAAGGTCAAGCCAGGTTAACGGGATCCTTATCTGCAGACAGAGAAGACATGGTCAGAAAATTTAAGCCAGAAAAGTAAGTCTTCTCTATACCACATAGATACTCAACAACCCCAACCCCCAAGCCAATAATGAGATTTTAAAAATTATCTAGAGAACTCAGCCACTGACAGGAAAAACAGTAGCTGTCCATTTGAGCTCTTTCTCAGCTCACCAAGAGAGCAGTAACTGAACTTCTAAGACAAAACATAGAGGGAAGTGGTATACAGGGAGGGGGCGGGAATCTATATTAAGTACATTAACAAAAATTGGCTTCCCAAACAAACTGCCTTTTATGAATTCAATTCAACAAAGATTTCTGAGCATCTGCTCTCTGTGCAGCTTTGCAAATCAGACAAAGATAAGCCTCTGCTCTTCAGAAATACGCACACGATTGAGTGACACACATAGAGTCATCTGATCGGGTGGCTTAGCAAGATCTAGAACAATTTCTCAGAGTTCCTTCAAGATAGATCATGAAGCGGTTTTAGCAGAAATATTTCTTGAAATCATTTTTGCTCTCTTATGTTCAGTATAAGGTATAGACGATTTTATTTAAATACCATAAACTAGCACTTTGTTTAGGGCACTCTGTGGGCAGGGAGAAGGCAAATTAGCTCTATCTTTATAGCTCCAAAAAAGTTCTTCTCTAGAAGAATTCATTCCATAAAAGTTGAAGCAACTTTTGTGCTAGTAATTAGGTTTGTATGAATTAAGCTTCAAAATTCGGACTGAATCAATACACATATAGTCTTTTCCTTTCTCACTGAGGCCAACCAAGTAAGATAAACAGGTGGAAGCAGCCTTATAAGGTGATCTTAATTTTTTTGTTTAATTGCCAATAACTGCTAGGTATGGCTATGTACAGAAAGAATCGATGATATTATGATACATTTTAAAAGAATGTGCCCATACAAGGCATGTCCATGAAACTCTAGCATTAATATTTTTTGTATAGTACTATCATGATACAATAGCTAGAATAAGTGTGTGCAGTTACTAAATCCTGAAAACGAAAAACAACCTGAAATAATTACACGTCTACAGTTTGGTTGGGACTGGAAAGAGGGAAGAGTATCCTTACTTCATTCTTCCAAATCAGCTCCTGGTCCCCCCAAATGGCAGAGATTTTACTGACATTAAAAATCTAACATTAAGAGTTTAAAGACGATTTTGTATTGTCCCTAATTTGTTGGGATCTGGCGGGGCAGAGGCACGAGTAATGGAGCCACAGGCCGTCTCTGTGAGGAGAATCGGCACCAATGCTGCAGCCGCACTACAGTGCAGACACTTGAGCTCATCTGGTTGTTAATCGGTTACAGAGAAGATCTACAGGTTTTTCCCCTTAAAATGTAGTTGCAAGTTCAGATGAACACCTTAGCACATTAAAGAAAGACGAAATTCCAGCAAAGGATGAGAAAAAGGAGAAGTTAGGGCAATTTTCATGACATTCCAGAAAAAAAACAAACACGTAAGTTTCACAAAATTGAGACTTTAACTGGAAATCTGGACCAAAACTCCAAACTAAAAACATAAAACCACAACAACAAAAATATCTTTCTCATATTGTCATCCAAGTCCTCAAACAGTACAAAAATTCATGATGGGTCAGTAAGTACCAGACCAAGACACAGTGGATATTCTGTACACACTAATAGGAAGAATCCAGAAAGCATCGTTGTAAACACAACACTAGGGTTTACTCTGCTGCACAGCCGTGACCTCACAAGGACTGAGAGCTCAGAGTTAGTAGAGAGATTTTCTCATGCGTTTATATAGTCCCTCTTCTGTGGTCTAATGCTGTAAAGTGGGAGGGACAGATAAAGGCAAATTATTACACATACACAGACTTGGGAAAAAGTAAATAGGTTGAGCTTTAAATAATTGTTTTGAAAAAAACAGCATTTTAAAAATATTTAATACTATGGGCCACAATTATTTGTCAAGGTACCAACTTCAGTGCAAAATGTATATCTTTAATAAATGGTAAATATAGAATAGTCCAATAGTAATTTGGCAAAATTATTTCTAAATTATGTAATACCAGAAAAATATCTCCATGGGTAATTATTCGACAGCATTAGGTAAGATACTATATTCATGAATCCCTCTACCTGATGTTGAAAACTTCGTATTTCATTAGGCTAGTAAATTCCATAGTCTCAGAATAGTGATATGGAAAATGATATATATTTTCTATCATAAATATTTTCAAAACATAATTTAAACACTGACAACTTTCTCAATATCCCCTATAATTTACCATCTTATTACAGCCTAAACAGCCATAGTACCATGTAGCATTGGTAAGGATAAAATCTACTATGAGATACAAACTTTTTGTTTTGGTTGCTACTATTGTATTTCATGGGCAAATGTGAGTTAAAATGTGGTAATTTTTGATACTTGATTTAAGAACATAAGTAATTTGTTGATGATAGCATTCTGACAGGTGAGAGATGGTATCTTGTTGTGGTTTTTATTTGCATTTCTCTGATGATTAGTGACGTTGAGCATCTTTTCATAGGTCTATGGGCCATCTCTATGTCCTCTTTGCAGAAGTGTCTATTCAGGTCCTTTGCCCATTTTTAAATTGGGTTGTTTGGTTTTTTTGGTGTTGAGTTTTGTAAGTACTTTATAAATTTTGGATACTAACCCCTTATCAGATATATCAGCAAATATGTTCTCCCATTGCATGGGTTGTCTTTTTATTTTGTTGATGATTTCTGTTGCTGTGCAAAAACTTTTTTGTTTGATGTAGTTTCATTTGTTTATTTTATTTTTTGTTGTTGTTGTTTCTCTTGCCTGGGGAAACATATCTGCTAAAAAATTGCTATGAGCAATGCCTGAGATTTTGCTGCTTATGTTTACTTCTAGGATTTTTATGGTTTGGGGTCTAACATTGAAGTCTTTGATCCAGTCTTAATTTATTCTTGTGTGTGGTATAAGAATGTGGTGTAGTTTCATTTTTCTGTATATATCTGTCCAATTTTCCCAACACTATTTATTGAATAAACTATCTTTAGCCCATTGTACGTACTTGCTCATTCTGCTGAATATTAATGGACTATAAGCATGTGGGTTTATTTCTGGGCGCTCTATTCTGTCCCATTGATCTATGTGTCTGTATGCTAGTACCATGCTGTTTTGATTATTATGGCCTTAGAGTATAGTTTGATATTAGCATGATCCCTCCAAATTTGTTCTTTTTTCTCAGGATCTCTTTTGCTATGCAGGACCTTTTGTGGATCCATATAAATTTTTGAAATACTTGTTAAGTTCTGTGAAATACATCATTGAAATCTTGACAGGAATTGATGTGGAGAAAGGGGAACCCTTTTGTATTATTGGTAAGGATAAAAATAGGTGCAGCCACTGTGGAAAGCCGTGGGCAATACTTCAAAAAATTAAAAATGGATCTGCCTTTTGACCTAGTGATCCCACTTCTGGGAATATATCTGAAAAAACCCAAAACACAAATTAGAAAGAACATAAGCACCCCTATGTTCATTGCAGCATTATTTACAATCACCAAGATATGAAAACAGCCCAAGTGTCCATCAGTAGATGAGTGGATAAAACAACTATGGGACATTTAACACAACGGACAACTACCCGGCCATAAAAGAGAAGAAAATTGTACCCTTTGCAACTGTGTGGATGTACTTGGAGAACATTATGCTAAGTGAAATAAGCCAGTCAGAGAAAGAAAAATACCATATGATTTCACTCATATGTGGAATCTAATGAACAAACTGAACTGACGAGGAAAGTGGGGACAGACTCGGAGATGGAGAGCAAATGACAGGTAGTGAGTGGGTAGGGGGAGCTCGGAGGGTGGAAGGATGAGCAGAAAGGCAAAAGGACTCATGGACGTGGACAACAGTGTGGTGATTGCTGGAGGGAGGAAGGTATAAGGGAACTAAATGGTAATAGAAAAAATACAATAAAGATTAAAATAAAAATGTAAAAAATAAAATAAAAGTAATGATATCAGACAAATAAATAAAATAAAAACATAAGTAATATCAGCCTTATTTTACAAGTGAAATCTACCTTAAAGACAAATGAACTTGCTTCAGGTAGTGTAGCCAACGAGCCAGAAGCTACCTGGAAAGGCATCCTGGTATACGGGTAAACAATACTCTTCTCATGCCTTCCAGAAGGCCATCATTCCCACTTAAAGTCTGACACACTCCTAAACCAATCAGTGATCATGTCACACGAGAAGGGCACCGAAAAAGCTTTACCTTAGCGCCAATATGGGGGAAAAAAACAGACCAAAAATTTATACTGATTTGTTTATTGAAGTCTTAAAAGAGAGTTGTTTCAATTAAGCTAAAGTTGGACTTATATCACTCAGGATATAATTATATTTAACTTCATCAACCACCATGAAATGCATCAATCATCTGCCTAAACCAAATAAGTAAGACTAAAAATGAATGGTGGTACAATAAGTGCATTCAAGCCTTAAGGCCTAAACAAGACAAACATCGCATAGGGATGGTCACCATATTTTCAAATTTAAGAAGATCAGCCCATGTGGCCTTCCATGTCTCGGCATACATGTTGGGTCTGGGAATTGATGATCTGAAATTAAGACCATTTTGAGAAATCTGGCATGTATGTTTCCATGGGAATAAGTTATTGCTTAGATATGCTGAAACATGATGTCTCCAGCCCTGTTTAATTATCAGTCTATACCAATGGTTCTCAACGGAGTGGAGACATTTAGCAATATCTAGAGATATTTTCGGTTGTCACCACTGGGGGGAGGTCTAGTAGTTAGGGACTAGGATGCTGCTACATCTTATGATGCATAGGACAACCCCCCTCACGAAGGATTACCTGGCCCAAAGTGTCGATAGTGTCAGTAGTGAGAAAATCTGCTCTCTACACTTGGGCTTAGAAGAAAGAATTTAAAGAAGCCAGGCCTAACTGGGTAAATTCTGCTGTCACTTTTCATGTAGGGTACTGAGCAATCATTGGCTCAGCTCACATGTGACTGCTCCTGCGTGTTCCCAATCATCTGAAAGGACAAGTCCTGACCAACAGACAGCTGTTTTGCATGTGTGACTTGTCTTTTTTCGGCTATAATATAAACAGATCATTTGGAAAAGTAAATGCTTTCACTAATTTTAAAGTTCCTAGTTTATGAGCAATGGATTCCGCTGTAGGAAATCGTTGGTTAACAAAGCCAAGCAATGAATTGACTCCAAATGTTAAAAACGAAGTCATTTATGTACACTGAGTGCTAAAATCTCCCCATCAGAATTCCCATTTAATTGAAATTCCACAAGATTTCTAAGTACCTAGTGAATTACTTTCCATCCTTCATTTTAACAACTTACATTTTTCAACTTCTTTTCTTCCTCCTATGAGCTACAATATATTGAGTGTTATGTTCCAGGTACTGTATGAATTAATGCATGTGAATTTTATAGTGACAATAATCCTAGTTGATTGAATAATAATAAGGTATTAAGATAGTATTAAATGTAATAAGGCCTGGCTGGTGTAGCTCAGTGGATTGAGTGTGGGCTGGGAACCAAGCGGTCCCAGTTCTATTCCCAGTCGGGGCACATGCCTGGGTCGCAGGTGGGGTCCCCGGTGAGGGCCATGTGAGAGGCAACCACACATTGCTGTTTCTCTCCCTCTCTTTCTCCCTCCCTTCCCCTCCGCCTAAAAATTAAAAAAAAATGTAATAAGGCCCTGACTGGTATGGCTCAGTGGATTGAGCGTTGCCCTGCAAACCAAAGGTCGATGGTTTGATTCTCAGTAGGGGACACGACTAGGTTGCAAGCCAGGTCTCTGGGGATGTGTGACAGGCAGCTTACCAACTGGTGTTTCTCTCACACAATGATGTTTCTCTCCCTCTCTTTCTCCCTCCCTTCCCCTCTCTCTAAAAATAAATAAATAACAGCTTTAAAATTTTTTTCTAAAAAATATTATTTTTCATACTATTCTTTAAAATCAAGCAGTCTAGAGAAAGAAAAAAAACCTGCAAATAAAACATTTGACCATAGCACCCACAAGCATGAATTCAATGTGAATTAATATAGTACCATGAAAAGCAAAAAAGAAAAACAAAAAGCCAAGAGATGATAAACACTAATAATAATAATAATAATAATAATAATAATAATAATAATAGCCACCACTTATGGAGTGCTTACTATATGCAGAGTCAGTGCCACACATGTTAAATTATTTCATTCAATCTTACCACCAGCCCCAAGTGTGGGTATTGGTAGAGTCACCATTTTGCAGAAGCAGAAACTGAGGCTTACTCTGAAGAAAGCCCTGCAGTGAGCCCGTGGCACAGCTGAGATCAGTGCTCTGTGCTCTCTCTCAAGAGAGAGCGAGCCTACACGAGGGGTTGGCAAACTACAACCCTTGGTTTATGTCCGACTTACTGCCTCCCTTGTAAATAAAATTTATTAGAACGCAGCTACATTCTTTCATTTATGCATCACCTATGGTTGCTTTTGTGCTTCAACAGCAGAACCAAGTAGTTACAACAGAGACCAGGTGGCAAAAGCCTGTACTGTTTACTCTCTGACCCGTTACAGCAAGTTTCCGATATTTGTCGAACTTAAAAGCTTCAATAGGAAGTAATGTCTACTTGACCGTGTGCTCCATACTGTTAGCATTCGAAGCCCTTTACCATACTTCTCCAGGTAAGTAGCTTCCCCTCCTTTGAATATGATCCCCTGCTTCTATTTTTGTAGCCATCTTTAGGCTAATACTATCCTTTTCTTCAGCAAAGAGCTTACCTGAATGATAGCAATGTTATACAAGGAAAACTTATCAAACCTGATTTCCTCAGAGTCTGAAATGATTAAAAAGCAAAAACTAAGCACAAAAGTATGTACTGATCTTCTCCTGGGAACAAGTTATGTACCAGGAATACAAAATTAATAAAACACAATCTTTCCCTCCGGGAGTGCACAGATGAGCAGGGGAAACTGAGGTACACAGAGCACAGTGGCTTTCTAGGGACTAGGCTCAGTGGCCTACGAGTCCAGGGAAGGAGTACCTTCTCCCAAGTCAGCCAAGGTCTCAAAAAGAAGGCATGTGAACACCCACTTCTCTGTCAAAGAAAAAGATCTCCATTATCTTGAATTAAATAACAGAATTATATCTAATTTGTTCAATTATTCAGACATAGAATGGTAGAGCTAACAGGACTTAAAAGCACAGCTTCCTCATTTCATAGAAGGGAAAACCGAGAAGTCTGTACCACTCTGAGCGGTGAGAAGAGACAAAGTTGGCCCAAGTGCCTGGGAGCTGAGCATCACCACTGTGCTCCAGAGGCTGCAGAGCAGGCCACCTTGGCCATGACTCTGGAGCCAGATTTGGGGCAAGTTTCTGAGCCTCGGTTTCTTCATCTGCAAAGTGGAGATCATCCTTAAAGGTCACTGTGAGTGACAAGCAAGTTCATATGTGAAATGCAAAGAGCAGTGCCTGGCTCTTAATAAGTGTAGCATGAGCATACACTATTAGGAAAATTAAAAGTGAGGCATGGAAATGAACTCAACTCACATCTTTAAGTAAGCCCAAATTCACGTGCTCCTCAGAGGAGTAGGGGTTCATCGTTCTTCTGGGCTTTGGCCTCACACATAAAGGAGTAACCATTTCTTCTTCATTTCTTCAGCCTTTTATTCCTGTTGTCTGGAAACATCTCTCTGACACCCATTCTGCTCCAGTCCTACTGGCACCACCCTTGGCCAAGCACTGATCATCACACCTGGATCACATGATCATGCTCAGCTCCGCGCTGCCCCGCTTCCCTCCAACCAACTCCCTGTGCTTGCTGCACAGCTGATGCTGCAAGATGAACCGAAATACCGTTTTCACCACGTCACTCAGCTACTGAACATGCCATCATTGTGAGGAGCACAGCCCTTTAGGTCTGGACACTTCTGCCGCTAATTTAACATCTTTTAATCTTACCTGACATTATTTCTAATCATACTAATACAGTCGTATTAAAAGAGACCTGATTTCAAATCATAACCAACACACACTGCCGGTGAGACCCTGCGTGTAGCTTAATCCCTTCGAGGTTCAGTTTCCCTTTCTGCCAAGCTGAGATAAATAGGAACTATCTCATGGGACTCTTGGAAAGATTAAGTACATAATTCCCATCACGGGCAGAGTCTGGCACAGAGTAAATGCATAAGAGTTGTTATTGTTAATGTTATTATCTGAAAAATAGCACACACCACTCTTTCTTTACCCCATTTATCCATGTTCAAGCGAAACCTCCCACTCAGGATGCCTTCCTTCCTGACCACTGCCGATCCATCTCAGCCCCCTCACACAAAGCCTCCTGCTGGAACTTCAGGGCACACTGATCTCCGATCTCCTGCTTTGGTGAACTCACTCAGAGACTGCACTACCCACCTAGGCCCTTAATCAGTGGTCTTAATCCAGAGGTGATTTTGCACCCCCAGGGGTCACTTAGCAATATCTGGAGATATTTTCAGTTGTCCCAACTTGGAGGTGGGTGTATTAATTGTGTGTTTTACATTTTCTGTATTTTATGACACTCTGACATCCTGGGCCTTGAGAGCCTGCCCCTTCCGGGACTAGCTAATTCCTAGAAACAGTAAACAATTTGCCTGCTGGCAACACACGCCTTTCACAGGCAAGCCAGCCAACTCAAAGCCTATACCCTGACTATCTCCTTTACCTAACTCTCTCACACCAAGCTAATATTTCCTTTGTCCTAAATCACCCCAGGGCCAGGGCCAGGGCCAGGGCCAGAGGCAGGGCCAGGTAGCTGACAATAAGAGACTACCTCTATGGGCCTAACCCAGTTGAAATTATTCAAAACTATCTAATCCTAGAGTTGCTCAAACTTGCCTATCCTGACTCGCCCATTCCTTCCCTGCAAAAGACATGATAATGCTCTGGGCTGTGTTCTCTGCTCTGTTTTTCTGCCTCATAAATGATCCTGGCACTTCCCCCTGTGGCTGGCCCTGTGTGTCATGGTGTGCCCCCTCCCCTTGGGAACAGTAAGTAACTAACTTCTCTCAAAGGCATTGTCTCTATGTCTGTCCCCTTCCATCTCTGATGAAACAAATCCAAGGAATATTTTAAGAAAGTGAGTAGAGGCCACAGATGATTCTAAATATCCAGCGATGCGCAGAATACCACCCCCAACAAAGACCACTCCGGCCCCAGATGAAACGTCCTGAAGTTGAGAAGCACTGATCTAGAATATCCCACACATTGGTACCACATGGTCCCTGGAAGCCCCCACCCTGCCATACAGTTCTATGGTTCAGCCTGACCAGGGAAAAGGAGGGAGTTCCTGATTCCTGAATTGATTAAACAACAGGTACCATCAATATAATAGTTTAATTTGTCATGATAGCTTTTTAAACCAAAAATCAATGAATAAATACAGTCAGCAAAAGTGAAAGTATTTCTTCTCAGTTTCTATGTAAAGTTTAATGCTAACAGCTTCTGGTATGAAAGAAAATCTATGAACGAACATCACTGTTCTGTGTGATTCTCTTTCACAAGTGGGAAACATATTCAATCAATAGAGTATTATTTATTGGAGGATTCTGAAACAGCCCATTAATTTTCCTCTAGGGCATTTGTCACTCATGATGCTCTGTCCCACTACCACCCTCCCCAAAAATCTTTCACTACGTGTAATAAAATAAATTTGGGTAAAGAACTATATGCATGCCCTGGCCGGGCTGCTCGGTTGGTTGGAGTATCATCCTATACACCAAAAGGTTGCAGGTTCAATCCCCAGCATGCTCACATTCTCTCTCTCTCTCTTCCTCTCTCTAAAATCATTGAACATATCCTCAGGTGAGGATTAAAAAAAAGAATAGTATATACACCCCGTTCTTGAAGTTTCACAGTGCGCATGGGCATACTAAGGGGCTGCAAGACTGAAACAATCCACTTAACTTCATTTAGCTCATTTCCAACTTAGCGTGATCTTGCAGATTTTCACATACCATCCGTCACCACCCAATGGAGCAAGTGTTATGTGGAACACGTTTTGGAAACAGCTTATTACAGTTGACAAAATTCTCAACATTGAACTTTAGAACTTGAATTCTAAAGTTCCTCACTCTGTAATTAGAGCTGCTTTGGGGCACGGACGAGCAGAGAAGCATGACACAGCTGCCCTTTTAGAAGCTGCTGGCAGGGAGAGCAGGGCTTCTGCGGTCTCTGCTGGAATCTGGGCAGACCGTATTTCCAGATGGCACGGAACTTGCTTTTCCCACCTTATTACCGCGGACTGGTTATAATAGTACAGACGGCAACATCTTTAGATACCAGGCTAAATATGATTATTTTTCCAAAGGCAATAAGGCTAATTTAAAATTTTGAGTGAGGGGGAACCAGATGACTTATGAATATTCCTTGAATATTCATCAGGAAGCAAAGCAAGGGAGCAAATTAAAACCAAAGGTAAAGGTGCGAAGTATGCCGTTGTTCCATCCACTTCCTGACTAGTCCCTAATCCACTCTAGCATCTTCTATCCCTAAGTCCCAGACAGATTTGTTTATTTTTACAGCTCTGTGACATCTATGGGTTGAGTTAACTAGCAGAGGACTTTGGATCTGAAGAGGATCTGTACTTCCTAGAGGACCTCTGCCCCTCCACCCTTGCTTAGGAGGGAGTAGCTTTCATCTTTGGGCAGGAGGAATGGCCATAGCGAGGGACTCTGGCCTCCAGAATAGCCTTCAGCAGGTTGCTCTTCAGAGGTCGCCACAGCTCTGTGACCCGCGCGTCTGAAAAGGCTCGGCTGAGTATGGCGGTGAGGACACGCACAGCCAGGAGAACTGTAGCAGCAATGATTCTGCCATCTGTTCACCGAGCTCAGGGGATCCCTCTGCTCTTTCACCTTGAGATGAAATGACTATCACTTGCCCAGTCCTACAGGTACTACAGGCCTCATGCCGCCTCTTCAGTCCTCCGTTCCCCCACCAATCATCTCCACGAACATAGAGGAGTATGAGCACAGAGGAGAAAAACTCCCTTCTTCCCTTTGGAATGTGCAAGCCAGAACCATGGATAGAAAAGCATGGCACCACCCTGTACTTTCTATGTTTGAAAATGGTCCAGATGCCTCCCGAATGCTCTCAAGGCCCTCTGGAAAAACAAGCATGATCCTCCTTCTACCCCTCACCCTTGTTCACAAAAAAGGAAAACAGAGCCCCGGCTGCTGTGGCTCAGTGGATTGAGTGATGGCAGTGCCAGCCTGCGAGCCGAAAGGTTGCTGGTTTGATTCCCAGTCAGGGTGCATGCCTGGGCTGTGAGCCAGGTCCCCAGCTGGGGGTGTGCGAGAGGCAACCACACATTGATGTTTCTCTCCCTCTGTTTCTCCCTCCCTTCCCTTCTCTCTAAAAAAATAAATAAGTAAAATCTTTTTTAAAAAGTCTTTAAAAAGGAAAACAGAGGCCAGGCCTGAAAGACGGTCCGAGGCCAGTGTGTGCCTAATTCCCAGAGGGTGCTCTGTTTTCCTAACCCTCCCCTTGGGGCCCTTAATCCCTTCTCTCTGGTAAACACTGCCAGGAATTGTACTCTTAGGATTTTGCAATAAAAATAAGGTCTGTTTGCTTTCTAAAATCTTACTGTAATTTAGGCTACGGTATTTTCAAAGTAAATTTGTGCCATTTCATTCCTGGTGAATTATGTACTTTGAGCTAGTTACACATACCGACCCATCTGTCATACTGTGGTTTAAATAGTAAATGTCACTCCTGTGTGGTCCTCAGCACTTGCTCCCAGAGCCAGTGGTGAATTTCAGACCCATCAGCGATGTTAAAAAGGGATGACACACCTGATCCGACTTCACCCTAAGCAGCTGCCTTTATCTGAGATGTGATTATTAATGTTGGCACTAGCTTAAACATTCCTATCAAAATAACTTGAAGCTAAAAATGTTATGTTCCTACTCATGTATGTATGATGTGACATAGATCTTTAGCCAATACAGTATACACATTTTCCATAAACTAACTCTACCTTAGGTTGTACCCCCATACACTAATAATTTATAATGCATTTGGCTATGCATTATTTATGTCACAACTGCTCTATTGGAGGTTTCATCATCTTCAAAGAATTAAAATGTGGGGCATCATATCCCTGTTATGAGATGACATGTATATTTTAGAAATACAATAATCACTCCGCAATACAGTACATGACATCCAAATGGAGTAGAGCAGAGAACAGCTTTCAAACTGTGGTTCTGAAGAGCCCTAGGGCCCTACGGCGCCAAGTGAGGGCAGGCTCACTCCGTTAGTCTACACATTGCGACCCCCCTTTTATCTGGTTGCTTCTAAGATAACTGTTAAAGAATACCTCTTGCTTTGGTTATGTTTCTTGTCTTTCATTTCATATCTTGAATATAGATGCTCCCTTTTGTATATGTTCCCCTCTTCTGCCTTCTACAAAGCCTTGGAAAATTAACCTAAGTATTCACTCTAAGCTAGTTCTACTGTCTTACCACAAGAAATCTGCATTTATGTTCATAATTCAAGCTCAAAGACCCGGGTCAAGGGTGGGAAGGCTCAAGTAGCTCATCTCTATTTCCAACGCAAAAGGCTCTTTCTGCGGCAAATATTAAACTCGCTCCCTTTGTGTTCGGTTTTACTTTGGGTAGTGGTGATCTGACCACAGGCCGCTTAACAGTGCATGAATAATTCATGTCATGGCCGGTAGGAAACTGCAGCACATTATTCATTCTGGATATGAAAACGCCAGGGCGTTGGGCAAGCGAAAACATTCACTGTGTGTTCATTTGGGGATGATGAGCTCCTGTCTGTGGCTTGCTGGACTTTTGAGTGGGCTGGCTGACTGACTCACACATCAGTGAATTACTAAAATTTGGAGAGGGTGAGTCTTGAACATGTAGCAGATCAGGAATAGTCTCTGTCCCCCAGATCTGCTTTTCTACACATCCTCTCATCATGTGCAGTAGTCTGGCTTATCGGACAAGTGACAGTTTCCAAACATAGAAGTAAATGTTATCTACAGTATCTCTTGCATATGTCAAACACTCACCCATAAACAGACTTTAAGTCTCTCAAGAAATAACCTAATCCTGGTACATGCCCTCCTGTCAGAGACGGATGGAGGCTCGCTGTGCAGCAGATTTCATCCCTCCGTTTGTGCCAGAATGCTGATGCCAACTCTCACCGAGAGCATCTTCAGGACTTGAGGGCCTCACACAGCGCCGCTCGCAAAAACTCAAACCGACCAGTGATGCCGCTGGGCAGGCTGTTAGTCCCTTTGCAAATGTTATTTCCTATTATCAGAAGAATTAAATCAGGCTTTGATTTCCCCTTTTCTTACTTACTCCTCTATCTTTCTATTCATGAACTTGGAACAGTGCTCCTGTCTGGAGGCGGTTGCATTCAAAGAAGCTGGTGCTTCGCTGTTGATTGCTATTAGACTTGAAACAACAGAACTGAGGTAAGAGGGTTAGGCAAGCAGAATGTCACAGCCCTGAAAATGAAACTGGAGAATAGGAACTCTCTCCCACCCCCACCCAAGAGCCACTGCTGGGGTGACGACTTGAAGATAATTATTTGATTTTATAATTACTTTTGTGGGTTGCAAAATAATTACTGTGGAGGCAAATCTCCGTGTGCCAAAATAGAGGCAGTTGTTCTACAGTTCATGCTGAAACAATAACACAGTCGAGAGGGCGAGGTCGGAGGTGGGGACTGGAGAGCCGGCTGCTCTGTCAGGGGCTCCCACCCGAAGCCCATGAGCAGGCCGGGGTGGGGCTGCAGACAGCAAAGATCTCCCACGGACCCAGGCCAGGACACTGTTTCTTTTAAGTTGATTTTCATTTAAAACATGTCCCTCTGAGTCACTGGGACATCGGCAGCCTTTTAAAAAGACAGGAACTGCACTTCAGGTGAATAACACAGACATGTGCTTGGGTTCCTTTCAAGTCTAAGATCAGATGTAGTGCTGACGGTTAGGAGGGATCTTCTAGTTATAGGAACTCTGTTGCAGCGAAAGGTTGGCACATTTTCTTGATAAAGGCCAGAGAATAGCTTATAAATTATTACATAAATATTTTCAGCTTTGAGGGCCTCTGCTGTAGCTCCTCAGCTCTGCAGGGGCGGTGCAAAGCCATCATGCACAGCATGGTAGAACACCTGTGAGTGGCCGTCTTCTGACAAAACGTGCCTTCTGCACACTGACGTCTGACTTTCCACAAGTGTCTTCTGTCATGAAATAGCATTCTTCTTTCGATTTCAGTAATCATTTGAAAGTGAAAAAAAAATTCTCAACCTGAGAAAACAAATAGAGGGTTCTTGGGCTGCAGCGTACCAACCCCTCACCTAGACGGGTTTTTGGCACCTCAGCAACATTTCAGGGAAGAGACGTAAGTTCATTTTACAGGTGGGAGAAACTCAGGGCAGAGGTGACTCAAGAGTGAGTGGAGGGCATCAGCAGTCCCCAGGGCTTCCTAATTCTAACCAAATACATTCTCTCCCAGGTAATTTCTTCTTTCACTTTTTAATAAATTAACAGTTTACTTGGGGAACTCATTTTTGCCCAAATTTTCACAAAAGAATCATTTTCACATTGGATTTGTTATTTTAAGAATTTAGACGCCACTGGCCAAAATTGCTAGTCTTTCTCAGAGGTTCACATCCCAAAGGCAGCCGCCAGCAGCAGCTGTGGGAGGAGGGACCAGGGGCAGCAAGGACAGCAGCGTGGTCAGGTGACAGGGGCGAAGCCACTACCACACTGTTCTCCGTCCCTATTCTCTAAAACCATCACAATAGTAATTCCAACTGTAAAAGGCTGTTCCGATAATTACAAGGAATTAGTATGTGAGTGTAATATAAATATATTTATGGAAGGTGTCTAGGTTTTCTAAACATAATGACCTTCTTCAATAGACTGAATGATCTCTTCTTGACTACCAACTCAGAACCTTCTGTTTTTCTTAAAAGATCCTCCAGGTTGGCTACAATCCAAAACACAGATAATAACAAGTATTGGGAAGGACAGATGTAAATGGGACTTTCACAGACTCATTGCTGGTGGGAATGTATAATGGTACAACCAGTTTGATACAAATCTGGCAGTTCCTCAAATGGTTAACAATGGTACCACATGCTCCAGCAATTATATTACTAGGCATACATCCATGAAAAATGAAAACATACAACCACACTAAAACTTGTACATAAATGCTACAGCAATATTATTCATAATAGCCAAAAAGTGGACACAACCCAAATGTCCACCAACTGACTAACGAATAAGCAAAATGTGTCATATCCACACAATGCTTTGGCAACAAAAAGGAATGAAGTACTGATTCAGGCCACAGCGCGGATGAACCTTGAAAACTTTTTGTTACATGAAAGAAGACAGTCACAGGACCGTATGTAGTGCATGGCAGAATGTAGATTTCCAGTTGTGAGAATGCAAAACACAGAATTTATTCTTGTATTATTATTTATCAACTATTACATTATTTACCCTACAAACAACTGTAAAACTACTTTTGCCCCATCCTGTACTGCGTGACTGTATTTATAAGAAATATCTGGAATAGGGAAGTCTCTAAAAACAAAAAATAGACTTGTGGTTACCTAGGGGTAGCAGACATAGGAGACTTGGAGGGGACAGGCTAAGGGGAGCAGAGTTTCTTTTGGGAGTAATGAAAATGTTCTGTGATGCGGTGACAGATGCACAACCTTGTGAATGTACTAAAAGTCACTCATTGTAAAGTTTAAATGGATGTATTGTATGGGTGAATTGTATGGCATGTGAACTATATCTCAATAAAGCAACTAAAACTCCAATGATATTTTTCACAAAAATAGAAAAATAGAAAAAAAATCACCTAAAATTTGTATGGAACCACAAAAGACCTAAAATAGCCAATGCAATGTTGAGAAGAGTATCACACTTCCTGATTTCAAACTACACTGCAAAGCTATAATAATCAAGACAATATGACACTGGTATAAACACAGACACACAGATCAGTGCAACAGGACAGACAGCCCAGAAATAAACCCTGCATGTATGGTCAATTAATTTACAACAAAGGAGCCAAGAATATACAATGGGGAAAGAAGAGGCACTTCAATAAGTGGTGTTAGGAAAACTTGATGGCCACATGCAAAAGAATGGAAATAGACCCCTACCTTACAACACACAAAAATCAACTAAAAATGGATTGAAGACTTGATTGTAAGTCTTCAAACCATAAAACTCCTAGAAGAAAACAGAGGTGGTAAGCTCCTTGGCATGGATCTTGGCAGTGATTTTTTGGACTTGACACCAAAAGCAAAGGCAACAAAAGCAAAAATAAATAAGGGGAACTACATCAAACTAAAAAGTTTCTGCATCCCCCCAAAATAGTCAATAAAATGAAAAGGCAACATACCAAATGAGAAAAAAATGTTCTCAAATCATATATCTGATAAGCAATTAATATCCAAAATATATAAAGATCATACAACTCAAGAGTAAAAACAATCTGATTAAAAAATGGACAGAGGATCTGAGTAGATACTTCTCCAAAGAAGACATCCAAATGGCCAACATGAAAAGGTGCTCAACCTCACTAATTGTCTAGCAAATGCAAATCAAAGCCACAATGAGATATCATCTCACATCTGTTAGTATAACGATTATCAAAAAGACAAGAAATAACAAGTGTTGGCAGGATGTGGGTAAAGGGAACCCTTGTGCACTGTTGGAGGGAAAATGGCATAGAGATCACTCAAAAAATTAAATTAGTACTATCATATGATGCCACAATCCTCATATCCAAAGGAAACGAAAACAGGATGCTGAAGAGATAATCTGCACACCTTTGTACATTGCAGCACTATTCACAATAGCCAAGACATGGAAACAACCTAAGTGTCCACGCATTGATAAACGGAATGGAATATTATTCAGCCATGAGAAGGAAATCCTGCCATTTGCAACAACGTGGATAGAACTTAAGAGCGTTTTACTAAGTGAAATAAGCCAGACAAAGAAAAACAAAGACTGCATGGTATCACTTATATGTGGACGCTAAAAAAAGAAAAAGTCAAACTCACAGAAACAGAGAATAAAAAAGCAGTTTCCAGGGCCTGGGGTGGGGCAGGGAAAAGAGGGAGAGAGCGGGAAAAGGGGACAAGCTTTCAGCTACCAGACGAGTAAGGTCTGAGGATCTGATGTAAATGTGGCGACTAGAGTTGGTAACACTATGTTGTATAATTGAAATTTGCTAAGAGAGCAGAACTTAAATAAATGTCCACACCAAAATAAAAATAAATAAATATGAGTGTTAACAGATGTGTGAATTAACTAGATTGGTTGGGGTCCCTTCACAATATATACATAGACCAAATCATCATGATGCACACTCTAAGTATCTTACATTTTTTTGTCAGTTCTGCCCCAACAAAGCTGAAATGAAAAAAACAAAACAATAAATAGCCCTGGCTGGTGTGGCTCAATTGGTTGGAGTGTCATCCTATAAACCAAATGGTGGCAGGTTCGATTCACAGTCGGGACATGTATGAGAAGGCAACCAATTGATGTTTCTCTCTTACATCCATGTCTCTCTCCCCTCTCTCTTTCTCTCTCTCTGAGGATAAAAAAAAAACTAATAAATAGAAAAAAATTAAAGTTACTTAAAAAAACCCTCCAGAGAATCTTGTATCCCACGACAGAGCAAGTCCTACCCCCCGGCACAGCACCTACAGTCCTCTGTGGCCCACCTGCACCCAGGCTCCTCTGCTGTCCTTCCCGAGCTTACATGCTCTACCCCAGGCCCAGAAAATGACTGTCCTTGGAGTCATTTTAATAAATGGAGACATACTAATTAAGTAAATTAATAATTAATAAATTAACATGTCTATTCATGTGTTGAACGCATATTTAAATGTCTAATAGCTAGGTCCTATTCCAGGAACTGAAAATACAGCAAGGAAGAGGACAGATGAGAAAGACCCTTGCCCTGAGCATATGTGTGATGCCCTCCCCAGGCCCCCTATCCTTTGTCTGCACATGCTCTTCCCCCGCCCACGTGACTCCCTAGGGCGTCTTTGCCAGCCCAAACCTGTCCTCCCATCACAGTCTAGCTCAAGAGCCATCTCCTCCCACATGACCTCCCTGACTTTCTCAAGGAGACGGAATCCCTGCCTGTGTGTCCCTGGCATCCTGAGCCTGCCTCCTCTACACACAGGAAATACGTTCCCAGACCCCCACTGGGTGCCGGAAACAGCAGATCGTCCTGAGCCCTATATACTGTTTTCCCTACACATACATAACCTATAATGAAGTTTAATTTATAAATTAGGCACGGTAAGAGGTTAAGGACAATAATAATAAAATGGAACAATTATAACAGTATGCTGTAATAAAAGTTATGTGAATGTGATCTCTCTCGCTCGATCCCTTTGATAACCAATCTGACCAAGGACACAGCTAACTAATTAACAGGCAGGGAGCATATACACTGGAGAGAAAATGGACAAAGGAATGATTCATGTCTCAGGTGGGATGGAGCAGGAGGACACGAGATTTCATCACACTACTCAGAATGCCACACAACTTAGAATTTATGAATTATTTGTTTCTGGCATTTTCCATTTAACATTATCAGACCATGTTGGACTGTGGGTAAGGAAACTGTGGATAAGGGGAACTACTGCATAGTAATGCCCCTTACTAGACTGCAAGTTTCTCTAAGGGCAGGAACTATCTCTGTATTCACACATCGACTTCAGCATAGGCATCAATGCTTGTTGTGTAAGTAAAGGAATGACCATGTTCTACCCTTCCTCTGGCCTTGGACATTGAAATAGTACAACCAGCGCATCATTTCTTTCATGTGCTTACTAGCTGAGTGATCCCCAAGTAGAAAATCTCTACGATTCCTTTCTTTACCAACCCAACAACTGGATTCTTGTTTAGCTCCTGGTTCTCATACCCAGAGCTTTGCAACTTTTGCCTTTCCTTTTCTGCCTTATCAACTGTTCGGGTTCAAGGGAAGCACGTCATTTCTCCTGGCCCTTGTTTTCTGGCCTTCAGCTGGCTCCCCTTCATCTCATGGCTTTCAACACAACTGCCTACTTGGCATTGACCTTGTAGCCTTTGAGGGTGATTCCTAACTGGCTCACCATGCCCCCTCCATTCAGACACGTATTTAAACTCTAAATACCTGATGAAGTTCCAAAAGCTGTTACTTCATATTAATTAGCAAACTACAGAAATGAATGGGCTAGCAGACAAGTATTGATCCCTTCCCTTCCCAGTAACATTTTATGTATATATTTTATCTATTAATCTTTTGAAATCTCCTTTAGACATATAGATATATTTTAAGCTATAGATTTTACAAATATTTTTAACATTTCTTCTCCTGAACTAAGTGACTTCTTACAGATGTGGTCTGTAAAGTGTCAGAAAGATATTAGAATGGAAGGGGAAATTAGTAAAATTACATATGAGTTCAAAGTTAAAAGGCAAAAACTGACTTTGAATTGCTGGTGCTTAAAAAGTGTTGCTGGGCCTCTTTATGGGTCCGTAACAGAATAGTTCAAGGTCTTGAAACGCCCTTTCTTGCGCTATGAGTGGCTGTGGTATCTGGGCTCTTTCTCCTGTCTGGTCCCTGTCTAGGCACTGTCAGCAACACCGTCACAAAAAACCTCTCACATTTACTTCGACATAATGCAGGAGTGGGGAGAAGGTGGATGATGAGTCTATAGGGGTTCATTACCTTAATCTGTGTACTTCTGGTATAAGTCTGAAGTTTTCCTTTTTCTTTTAAGGTAACTTGGTCACGCCACCTCTATTTAAAAAGCCCTGTGCGGCCTTTAGTGCTCACTGGATGAAATATTAACTCTTTCATACATTGTACCAGGGTTTGCCCTGGCCAGGTGGCTCAGTTGGTTGAAGCATCACCCTATACACCAAAAGGTTGCAGGTTTGAATCCTGGTCAGGGCACATACCTAGGTTGTGGGTTCAATCTCCAGTCAGGGCACATACAGGAGGCAACTGAATGATGTTTCTCACTCACATTGATGTTACTACCTCATATCAATGTCTGTCTCTCTTTCTCCCTTCCTCACTTTCTAAAATCAATAAATATATCCTCAAATGAGGATTTAAAAAATTGTACTAGGATTTTTCTGGGTCTCTCTCTTGCCCAAGGCGGGACCAACCACTCTCTCTATTTTCTGTCTCTAAAATAACACTTTTCTTTCTAAAACACTTTAAACTTCCATGCACATATTTGTCTATCCATCTCCCTGCACTACAGTACAAGGCCTTTGAGAGCAAAGACCACACCATCCTCATGCTATTTATATTCCTAATATTTAATGTGGAACATAAAAAATGCTTCACAAATAGATTACTGGAAAAAAAGGATGAAATGCCCCAATATATGTTTCCAGACCAATTTATGTCATTTCCCCTGACATTCCACAAATTCTACCTACTGAATTTATCCCTTTTCCTAAACAAACTATGCTCTTTTACAGTTTAAATGGTCTGTGTATGTCTTTTTCCTTACTGAAATGTCCTTCTCTCTTTATCTGGGAAAACTCCTCTATTAGGTCCCAGTTCAAATATCACCTCCTCCGGGAAGCCCTCCTGCCCTACTCACACCATTATGGCTTCCTCCAATAATTTAGCAGGTTACTTTCCTGTTACTCTCACAAAAATCCAAACTCTGAATTCAAAGGCAATGACTGGTTGTTGTACCTCTTATTATCTACTCGTTAAGCTGAGAGGGCTCTGCACACATAAGCTGCTAATTTTTCAAACAAATGTAGGAGAACAGCAGCCCAGTTGTTTGCGTACACAATGTTTAATAAAATTGTAGGTGCACAACTTCATTAGAATTTCCCTGCTCTGCACGCCCCTTCCCAACTGCCCGCTGAGCCCCTCTTCACTTATCTTCCCTGCTGTGTGGGCAGGAGCCTTTCTTTTCAGGGTCCCACAGTCTCTACGCTCTGCCCAAGCGAGAGCTTTTCCGGGCTTTCCTGATCCCGAGAAAGCCGCTTCCTGTCTCTGTCCTTTGCTTCAGGCCAAGTCCTCCCTACCCATCCCTTTGATTCTGAGTCATATCCTCAGACCATGTAGACGATTCTCCCGCAACTATTTCCTCCAGCTATTAATCTTTCCTCTTTCTACCTTGTCTACTTTCTTGATTACTCAAGTGACCAAAAACTGTTTAGTCATTGTGTGTGTGTGTGTGTGTGTAAATGCTTTTACTTAGAACATACTGGTCATGGTTGTTAAAACTTTAAAACAAACAAACGGAAAATATATTAGAAGGGACTCTTCCATAGTTTCACTTTTGCTTCCCTTGTTTTACTAGACGTAGTAAAAACGTTAACTGTTAAAAGTAGAGGAGAATAGGGTGCTTTCACCTTGGACCCAATCCAAGGAGGTCTGACCCCAGAAGAGGCCAAGCAGCGCAGTATAGCAGGAGGAAAAAACCCAACACGAAATTGGACTCAGCGGTAACAATACAAATGATAGTAATCACAGCTAATATTTCTCCAGCACTTTCTCTTGCCAGGCTAAGTGCTTTGTACCAATTATCTCATTTAATCTTCACAGCTCCCTGCAGTAAATAATGCTGTGGTATCCTAACGTCATCCAGACAGCTGGGGACACGCCCTGCTTTGCAACAGGCAGTGAGAGTCCAGGATCCAGCTCTGGGTCATCATCAAGGGACAGGTTCTGTGAGCAGCCCGGCTCCCAAACAGTGCTCGGACCAGAGGGGATTGCTCGCCTATGCGTTATGCACCTCAATTTTCTCATTTGCAAAATGAGGGGTTCACCCACAAAAACTCATAAGGCATTCTCTTCTAAAAGGCTGTCCTGCTGATGAACCCTACAACCAGAGTAACATAGACGCACTATGACAAACTGTCATTGCCAAAATTCATGTCGGGATACATTAGGAAACATGTTAAATATTTCTATCCCTACAACAAAATTTGGAAACGCATCTAGTGGGTCAATAAATTAGTAAATTTTTATATGAATATTTAAAGAATAGAAGTCATAATTAGTGAAGTGAAGACAATCCTGAAATACTGATGAATTACATGTAATAAGCACTAAGTAGCAGCTGCAATACATATGTCTTGTTTCTGAATTTATTTATCATTTAATTACTATGTGAGATAAATTCTCTAGAAGCAATTTTCAATTTGAGTCACCTTTTCTGTATATCAAGAAAGACTGCTATTTTAAAGAAAACATATTCTGCTATAGGAAAGAGGCTTCAAAATATTTCTAAAAATTGTTTTAAAGCTGTTAACATGTTTTACTTTCCGTTAAAAGTAATTGAAATTGCATCTTAAAATTTAATTATTAATGCTATTATAATTCCTATGACAATTTCTCACTATTAAAGACCCAAAAGGACTTCAAATGAGAGTAGAAAATATGTATAAAATTATATACAGAAATAACTGGCTTTCTAGAATAGAGTTCTCCTTAGAGTTGATTTTAATTATTTATCAACTCAATCATAATCTCCTATTGACTTCCAATATCTTTAGTGATGATTTATCTATGTCTCTTCTAGCTTTACAATGTACATAACTTCTAATCTACTCAGCTAAAAATTTCTTTCCCTCTACTCCTACCAATGACAGCCTCTTTATCTGTAGGTAAATCAGATAAAAATAATTAAATATATTAGGAAATTCTGTAATTCATTCTAATTCTGTATCCTAATAAACCTGGCTTATCAAACCTACACAAGTATAGAACACACACACACACACAGATCACACTATCTAATTTTCTACATTCAATGTAGGTGCCATTAAAACAAATCAACTTGATAGCATGGTGGAAAGCACCTTGTTTTTAAAGACAGGCAAATGACTTGAATCTTTGAGCTACCCTGTACTTGTTCGGCAGCTTTTGGCATTGAAGTGCTAAAAAAAAATCCTGCAAAGCGGAAAGTCACCAGCTTGATTCCTGATCAGGCACATGCCTGGATTGTGGGCCTGGTCCCACTCTGTGTATGTGCGAGAGGCAACTGATGGATGTTTCTCTCTCTCTTTTTCTCCCTCCCTCCCCTTCCCTGTAAGAATAAATAAATTAAAATTTTAAATAATTGCTTAAAATAAGGTCAGCAAAGCATCTTTAATACTATTTAGTGGATATCAGGAACTTTCTTTAAAAACACTTCTAAGTAAAACAGTAATTGCTAAAATGTAATCCCCCCTTTTATATCCACTCAACCATCCGGAAATATTTTTCTTTTAAAGTTTATTCTATATCAGCCAAGTACTTTAAATTATAGATTGTCTTTAAGCTGAAAGTTAGTAAAATATGACTTAGCTATATTTAGAACACCTACCATCTCTATATACAAAGAAATTAAGAATGAGAGAAACTGTAAAATGTTAGCCTTCCTACTGGACCAGAATTTTCACTGGTTGCCACTCAATGGCCTCCTAGGTGCGAAACGAGGAGCCACACACCTGATGGTGTTGGACCCCACGCAGGTGTGCCCCACCGTCAGAAACAGACTTTTCTATGGTGCCTCACCCAACTCGTTTGCGTTACCACGATCTTTACCACACGTCTCCCTTAAAATAGCGGGCTCTCCTGATACACAGAAGAGGTGACTCAAATTAAAAATCGCTTCTAGAGAACTTAGCTAACAGAACATTCACTCATGACAAACTATTATAAAAGGTCAGTGCTTGCAGAGAGTAAAATTTATTTGAACTTCCTTCCCTTTTCCAGTGGGCAGAGCTGTGTTGGGCTCTGGCAGTAAAACAGAAGGGTTAAGCTCCTGACCTCATTCTATTTCAGTGACTAAATGAGTGCAACACCCGTTAGGAAGTCGGGATTCGCAGCGTGGAATTGGGCAAAAAATGAGGCACCACAGGCTGAGGTCTCCCCTACCAGAATCCTTCGGAATTAAATACGCCAGTCCTATCAATGACATGGGCACATCCCTGGGTGTGTTCTGGAGTGTCTGGGACTGCAGAGATGATGCAAGCAGAATGTGTGCCGTGGGCTGAAATGTGTGCTGTAGGCAGTGTAGTCCTGCCTCCGCCCACCGTGTGCACCAACATGTTCGCCAGTGATTGCGTTTGTAGCTACATATGTAAACACACATCCTTGGGTGCAGACATAGACCCTTATGGTAGCAACAGTTAGAGATTCTAATTTAAATAAACTCCCAAGGTTGTGAAAGCAGCAGCCCATGTGGGAAGCAATTCTGTCAACAGAGTGATTCATCTAAAAAATATTTCAGCCTGCATCTCATGCTCTATTACATTTTGTGGTAAAAGTCTGGCTTCGGATCATCCCATTAATCTGTTCACATTCCATAGATGCCAGCAACTTCTTTCATAACCAAAGGACCAAACACACGTCAGTAAGTGTGTACGGCTGAAAAACGGATATCCTCCCCAAAACCTAACAGGAGCGGCATTAGTGTGTGTTGTGCATGCCTGCCTTCCTCCAGCATGGCCCCAGTTTTCCTCTTGGATGCCTAGTGCCATCCCTCCCAGCCTCTCTCACAGTTTAATCAAAGAAAAGTATAATTACACTAGCAGGACGCTAATTTTGAAAAGACATTAGCCACGCCACAGTCACTTCATTACTCTGCACTTCGGAGGCCAGCAAGGAACACGAGGGATCCTAAGTATTATTTGTTCTTTCAAGGGGAGCAACAGAACCCGCCTGGTTGATCGCAAACTGTCTGCCCAAGCAGGTGCAAGTATCAGGAGAGGCAATGAGCTTCAGGCTGGCCGGTAGCTGATGCTTGCCCTGCAAAATCTGCTGCCTAAAACTTTTCCACCACCTTCCGTGGCCCTCCTGAGTCTGCTCGGTGAGCTGATTCGCAAGTGCCGGGAGGCTCCTGCGAAATGTATAATCACATAGGCGCGTCCACATCTGCAGAGGCTTCTGCCTGGTCCGCCGGAGCTGTCCCTCTTTCCTGGCTCCGTCTGCCCGAGTCGCTGGCAGCCTGGCATCCTTTCACCGCCCCACTTCAGAGCGGATTTGGGGGCGCTCCTCTCTCTGCTCGCACACGCTCCGAAGAAGCCTCTGCACGCCCCTCCCCCACCTCCACATTTTGACTATTAGGCATCATTCCAAGAGGGGCCAGCTGTGGCACTCCAAAAATCACGGCCATGTTTTACTCCAACAGACACCGTTCAACAACTCCACAAGTCCCCAGGGCGCTGGGCGCTGGAGCCAAGGCCAAACCACCTCTACAAAGTGAATCCACATCTGTAACGCAGCCCAGCAAAGGCTCTATCCTAGCATAACGCAAGGATGTGAGAACAGCTAAGAAGCCCACATAGCTAAGAAAGCAGGTGCAATAATCCTTTTAAATCTAATCATGTTGCCCCTGACAGATACCCTAAAGCCCCACCTCCCTAGGGGAAAATCCCAGATTTGCCCCTTTCCCAACCCTCATTTCAAACGCCCCATTTGGGGGAAGTAAATACACATCGGCGGTATATACACAGAGGCAGTCCGGTTTGGCTCCCGGCAGCACTCCGCAAAGTGCCGGGCGGGCGGCGGGCGTCACGCCTGTGCGGAGGGCTGACGTCCCCGCAGTTCTCCCGGCAGCAGACGGCGGCGGTGCCCGCTAACTGGGGACCAGCAGAGCCGCCTCCCCGCCTCCCGCGCTCGCCGCCGCCCCCGACGAGCCCCGGCACTCACCGTCGCGGCTGTCCTCCCCCCGACTGCAGTTGCTGCAAATGTGTTTGATCTCCTTGCCTAGTTGACAATGGATCACAAAGGACACGTTGTTGTTGTTGGGGGCGGGCTCCTTCAGGGGCTTCATCTTCAGCAAATAAAAAGCTTTCTTTTTGGGTCTCTGGGCGCTCGAGCCTGGCACCGCGCCCTCCCTGCAGCGCGGCGAGCGGAGCGCAAACCTCCCGGGCTCCGCGGCGAGCGTGGGCTCCGCCATCCGGTCCCCGGACGCCCCGGGCCGGGCTTTGCTCCCGGCCACGCGCGCTGCCACTCGCGCCCGGCCGCCGGGCCAGCATGCCCCCGCCCCGCCCCAACCCGGCGTCTCCACAGCCGCGCGACCACGGTGGGGCGGGTCAGGGAAAGCCGTGGCAAGGGTCTTGACCTCGCCGACCTCGCCGCCCGAGCCAATCCGAGTGCCCTGGCTGGAGGAGGGTTTCCGGAGGGTACTGCGCGATCCCACTTGAGCCTCAAGTGCACGTCTTCCCCTAGCCACCCCACCCCTCCGGGAATCTCAGCCCCTGCGTTTGGAGCCCGCAGGGTTTGCAGCTACCTTCACTCTCTCTGGGGCTCCAGGGCAGAACGCCAGCCTCCCCCTCGCTCCTTTTCTTCCAGGCTCAAGTGGCCAAAGGAAAGCAGGGCATACCACACACAGAAGGAAGCTGCGCTGGGAGCCCTTGGGTTGCAAGAGCCTTTCTTGGGCCAGAAGGAACAAGTGACCATTCTCTGGTGGGTCTAACCTTGTATCCTTGACACTCGGTGGACCCTGTAACCTGTTACAATGTAACTGATGTTTTCATCCTCAACAGAAATTCCCCAACCTGAAGGGGACCTTACACCAGTGTCTGTCATTAAAACTTTGAGTAAAATGGAACAGAAAAGGCTGCTTTTATCAAAATTCAGAAACAACAGCTTGAAACTTTGGGATTGCGGCTAATCTGGCTGAGAATTCCCCAGCTGTTTTACCGAAGTGAATAAGGCTTAGCAAGGGAACGACGTCCATGGCTCGATAATAACAGCTACAAGTTATTGAGTCTTTTTTGTTCTGCACTTAAAAAAAAAAATCACACTACATCTATACAATAGTCCTGACTCAGGTATTGTGAATCCTACCTACATCACCATCTTTTAGAGACTAAGATTCAGGGAAGCCTCATACTGCAATCATCTTCGGTGCTTATTTTAAAAATAAAGAGTTTGGGGCCCCAAGCCCTCAGATTCTGGTTTAGTAGGTCAGCTTAGGGGCTAGGAATTGTAGCTTTAACAAAACCTCACCACTGATCTTAATGCCAAACTTAAGTGGGGAAACAGTTGTTTGCAGCTGGGTGTGTCTAACTCTGAGCCTCTGTCTTCCCAGCACACCCACTCCCTGGGATCCACAATTCCTGCTCGACTTCCGGCCCTGAAGGAAGTGTCAGTTACAGGAGCACTAGCACTACCAGTTGTTTCCAGAAACTTCTGCAGAGTTAATTTCATAATTCCCTCTGACTGAGACTTCCACAAAAGTCAGGTCACTGCTAGTCTTTCCTTCAACAGGGGAAATTGTACGTGCATTGCTCACCTCACAGGTAAAAGTGTCAACAATTCACTGGGGATACTAAATTCTGTGTTATAATATGCTTTTAATCATTCCAATTCTACCATCCGTCATTTATACTACTTCTCATCTGCAAAATGTTCTGCCCAAATCAGCACATTCAGAGTTTCGTTTTTATACTGCAGTTGGGAACACCAGGAGTCCCGCCACCACAGCCTGCGGTAGGACATATCAGGAGCTGAAGTGGACCCTAAGTGTTGGACTTGCGCTCTCTTTAGTTAGATCACAACCAAGTCTCTCCTGAGGCTCCCACTAAGGCCAGCAGGCACCCCTCCCTTCTGGGCTGGATTACCCACCAAACAAGCTGCAGGTAAATCTCACTATATCTGCTCATGTCAGATTCATGTTGCTTGGTTCCTGGCTAATTGCCCCTGGCCTTATCTTAGAGCTAGCCAAAGACCCATTTATTATACTAGTGGAGTGTATGAGGAAATTTACTGCATTGTGCTATAGGCAGACACTTACTATTCTCTTTTTCTAATCCTCAGGTGTCTCCCCCAAACTGAGTTACCTCTTAACTTCTTTCTGTACTACATCTTTTCTTAAATGAGCTTTCATTTTCAATTGCATGCCTACTCTCTGTCCTGCTGGTCAGAATGCTGGGCCTGCATAAAGCCTGCATGGTCTTGTCAAAACAACTGAGGCCCACGGCAACCTTTTATTCACTTACCGAACACTAAACCAGACTTAAAGGCCCTGGGTATCTCTGTCTTAATTGGCCAAGTGGCATCATAGCATAGGGAACACTGACACAGCCACCAGTTTAAGCGTCAATATTAAAGGACATGCCCCACAATCGCAGGGGCTCTTTACTCACATTAAATATGTTGAAAAAAACTCAGGTGTACCCTCAGAGGGCTATTTCCTTGTTATGTGATCCATCGTCCTAAACTGTCTTCTCTGAGTTTGTAGCTTCTGACTGTGTGTCCAACATAATATTCACTAGCCACACATAGCTATTTACACTTGAATTTATTAAAATTAAATAAATTAAATTTCTGTCCCAGAGTTGCCCTGGCCATGGTTCAAGTGCCCTCAGTCATATGTATCAAGTGGCCACTGTGTCGGATGGGGTAGATGGTCGATGGAACATTTCCATCGTTGCTGAAAGTTTTGTTTGACCATGCTGCTCTTGGAAGGTGTATGATGTTAGTGTCTCGGGCCGAACTCGGAAGCTGAGAAGTGTTACCTCCTGTTGTTACAACAGGAGCTGGGTGGGGAGGGGACCTGGGGGAATGAATGTACAGTAGTGCCGGCAGCAGTTTGGAAGATGGTGGGTGAGTCCGGTAGCTTCCAGCACCACCTTTCCTCTGAGCCTCAGCGGGCAGCTGGGCAGTTAGTTGTGCACATAAGTCTTGCATTTTGTTCTTGACCCAGCTCTGTACCCTGAGCATTACCTCAGGGAAGACTTCTTCCGATACCCATGACTATAACGTCCCTGCAAGCTCTCAATGCCAAGAGATGTCTTACACAGACTCTGTGTTTGTCTCATCCCCTAAGACAAAACTATATCTAATTATGATCCCAGAATTATGACTAAGAAAAAAATATTGTGAGGTTCTCTTTTTCACTTTAATTTTATTTTTTAAAAGATTTTATTTACTTATTTTTAGATAGAGAGGGGAAGGGAAGGAGAAAGAACAGGAGAGAAACATCAGTGAGAGAGAGACCCTCACACCCACACCCTGACTTGGGATGGAACCTGCAACACAGGCATGTAACCTGACTGGGAATCGAACCGATGATCTTTTTCATTGCAGGACAACGTCCAACCAACTGAGCCACACAGGTCAGGGATGTTTTCCACTTTTAAAAGGACGTAGAGAAATATGAAAAGGAAGGAGAGTCCAAAACATTCTGTCACTTTTAACAGGGTTCTGAACACCAGGCCTGTGTAGCTTGTATGGAATTTTTACCCAATGATCTAAATGGGAAAGATCTTCAGTGTCACTTAGTTGCATGGCGATTTCATTCCCATCTGTTCTTTAGGGCACACTTAACTTGTAGGACCCTCTCCTTGAAACTTGTTGGGGACCTAAGACCTTGTTACTCCAAGTGCAAAACCATAGACCAGGAGATCCCGGTTCCATGGGAGCTTGGAAGAAATGCAGCATTTCAAGCTGTATTCCAGAGTCCGCCTTTTAACAAGACCAACGGGTGATTTAGAGGCGCATTAGGTTAGAGAAGTATTTCCTAGCAATCGGAGCAATCATAGTATTAAGTGCCCACCAGTGGAACACACATTTTTGTTCTGAAGTATACAACGAATAGGACCCCTCATCTCACAGACCTTAAAATATAATAAAAGAAAGGATTCAGCCCTGGCTGGTGTGGCTCAGTGGCCTGAGCACCAACCTGCAAACCAAAAAGGTCATGGGTTCAATTCCTGGGCAGGGCACATGCCTGGGTTGCGGGGCCGGTCCCCAGTTGGTGGTGTTGGAGAGGCAATAGATCAATGTCTCTCTCACACATTGATGTTCCTCTTCCTCTCTTTCTCTCTCCCTATAAAAATAAATAAATAAAATCTTTGTTTAAAAAAAAGTGAGAGAGGATCCACTCAATGAAAGGACATATAAGAGTAACCAAACACACCCAGCTGAAACCATGTGTGCAAATCTGTAATCAAGAGCAGCCATGGAGAAATATGCATTTAATACCGGTGTAAAGTGACTTCTCTGTGACTGATGCGGAAGAGACAGAGTTGATGAAGGAGGAATTCACTGGGGAATTTGATCTGAAGCATGAGGAAAGGGGCAGAGGGCTGGTGGTTGTGGTGGTGGCTGTGAGCGGAGAATACAAGCTCTTATGCTAGAAGGAGTTCAGGGTACAAAATGGTCAAGGGTGGTCATTAGCTTGCAAGACGGTGACTGAGAATTGGGCTCTCCAGAGGACACCGCTATTTTGATGACAGGAAGGCAACTATCGACCTTAAAATCCCCCAAGGCTGAATGTGAGAAACAGTGTGCAACCAACTTGGAACTACGATTTGGCTCTGCTTTCTGCTTCTCTACGCCCTACCCTACGTTAAGTGCTCAACCGTGGTTAGGCTTAAAAGAAGTCAAAATCAAAGTTAAGGGTAGAAATTTGGAAATGCTCAGATAAGTGCTGTAACTCTTACGAAAAAGAGTAAAAACACAAAATATCAATGCCAGTATAAGGCAAAGCCCTGGAACCACTTAGAGAGGTGATCATTATACTTATAAAAATATCACTGTGCATACTTGATATAAGTAAAGATTTTTAAAATACTTTTTCTTCCTCAATATTTTTTCTTTGAATTAAACTCAAGCTATCCATTAAATTTCCTCCCTGCTTCTGCATCCTTTCCTACTCCTGTCCTGCCTGCAGTGGGTTGAATGGTCCTCCACCTCCTCCCTGTCAAATCCCTGGAACATGTGAATATGACTTTATTTGGGAAAAGGTTCTTTGCTGACCTAATTCAGCTTCTGATGAGGCAAGCAACCTGGACTACCTGAGTGGGCCCTACATCCAATGACAAGAGTCCTTATAAAAGACACATAGAAAAGAAAACAGACCGGAGAGGAGAAGGCAGAGTGAAGGTGGAGGCAGAGACTGGAGTGATGCGGTCACAGCAAGATGGCAAGGAATGGAATCTCTCTAAGAGCCTCTGCCAACTGAGATCCTGCCAACACCTTGAATTTGAACTTCTTTTCTCCAGGACTGGGAAAGGATAAATATTTTGTTCTAAGCCACTAAATTGGTGGTAATTTGTTACAGCAGCCCTAGACAACTAATACGAGGGGGGGCCCCCAAAATGGAATTATCTTCTGGAGGGCAGGCTCCTTGTAGCACAGGCTTCCCCCGCTAGGTGAGTGTTCCAGGAATTCATCTGTATCAACGTACTAGCTGGCGCTGTTGTGAGAGGTTGAGAGAGCTTCAGTGAATTTTTGTTGTGAAGACTTTCAACAGGTTTGCCCATTTCATAATGAGTGATTCATGAGCACACATGCCCACACCATGCTGAGTGTTCCGTTTTTGACCAAAAAACCCCAGCATGATCGCCAGGCCCCACTCTCCCTATTCACCTAATCTCTCCCTGAGCTACTCTTTTTTTGTTTCCCAAGATGAAAGATGTCCTCAAAGAGAAATGTTTTGCAGATGTGGAGAGGTGAAACAAAAAAATGACAGAAGTACTTAAAAGGCATCACAATCAATGAGTTCAAAAACTATTCTGAGCAGTGGAAAAGTCTTGATAGATGTATTGCATCGAATGGAGAGTATCATGAAGGTGACTGGAGTTTAAACATGGAAGAATAAATATACAACTTTTTATAAATAAATCCCCAGTGTTTTGGTCTCCCCCTCACACATTCCCTCAGAACTAACATGTTATATTTCTAGTATAAGAATAACATCTATTTGTCTCTAAGTTTGATCTAAATATGTAATATGTTAAAGCCGAAACTGTAAACTGATCTACAAAGCGCAGGGTTTTAAGTTACTTCCAAACGGTTCACAAACACGGAATCGTGCCAAGCTGCTGCCACATGCGTGTAGGCGGTTTTTGTCTGGGCAGTTGCTGGGATGGAAGTATGGAATGGAGTGGAAGTAGACCGTCACTAAGAGGGGGATGCAGCTTCCAGGGTTTTTTTTAAATGTATGTACGTAGTATACTGCATTTATATCCTGAGCAAGGAGACATGAGCAGAGCTTGCTGTGGGCCTGGGAAAATTCTTGAGGCAATTCAGTGATGTGCAAGCAGGGCCCATCTGCAGTCCCCGTGCACTGGTACAGCCGTGTAGATGGTTTATGGCTGGCATCTGCTCTAAACGGTTGAGGATCCTCTCTGACTCTTGCAAGTCTATTTATTAAATATTTTGAGTGTCACTCCTGCAGATATACGTTAGAAAGCAGCTGCACAATTGGCAAGCTTTATTCTCCTGAAAGAACGGCCTTCTACCAGTGTGGTTTTCTTTAAACTGTTTTGGAGCCTATAGCAAAAGTTATTTTGGCCTCCGTTTAATCTAATCTGGCAGATTTGGGGTAAGAGCCAGGGAGAGGTCAGTGGGCAGTAGGTTTGAAGAAACAATTTCATGTCTCTGTTTTTGGAATTTGAGTCATTAAAAATATAGTTGAGACATGTAAATGATGTGAGCATATTTTTCTGTTTTTGTGGGGTTTTTTTGTTTTTGTTTTGCTAAGGGTTTGCTTTCTTCCCCCTAAAATTTTGAGTAGAAAGCAATTTTACTCCTAGGCTTGGGATAATTATGCTTAGTAAGGGATTGTTCTGTGCAAATTGTTCTGCAAACACTGAGGAGATAGCAACCTGATGAGAAGGGAAGGTGGGAAGCATTTAGACAAGACAGGTGGAGAAAGAGGTGACGGAGGGAAAGCCGGCAGGAGTAAACTCCTGTTGTTTCTTGACTGCAGTGTTATTTTGGATGTTCCTGTCTATTCCTGCATGGACAGAAAGAGGAGTCATGTGGTCTAGTCCTTAAGTTCTAATGAGATGATCTTGTCCATAACAGGCCATGCTGTCAGAGAGAATGTAGTTTTCGTGACTGCAGTGGAAGGCAGATCAGGTCTGGTATGACATTTCTGCGAGGTCTTGTTATAGCAAGCATCTTTAAAGTCTGTATTATTTTATCCAAGGGAACAGGCCAATCTCCACATACCCGGAAAAAGACAGGCTAGATTAGATAGAGGGTGAGAATTGTTAAAGATCAGGAAATGAGAAGTTGTCCTAAAGTAGTTTCTTTACATTTTGCTCCAAATTATATAATCCCATTTTAAATAAGACGCATAGACTTGTAAACATAGCCCTATGTTTTCTTTTAAAACAGGTTAATTTGGGTAGATTTAGATACTTCAGGATATTTATCTTATAGAAATAAAAACATCAGAACATAAACATCTTATTAAATGTGATTAGATAGCAATAAAATAAAAAAGTCCAACAATAAAGAAATGACTGCCTAAGTTGTGGTATATTTATAGCATGATGCCACTAAAAATAATGAGTTACATATAAACACGTTGGCTTAGAAGAATTTCCATAATGTGCTGGTAAGGAGAAAACTGAGGTTCAGAGAACTGACTATACTATGGTTTTTGTTTTGAAAGACAAATATTGTAAGCATTAATATTGCCCTCCAAATATTTCTGATTTGCTATGTGCAGGTCCATAGTAGGACTGCAGTTTGTACAACCCTCCAATGCAGTTTGAGGGTGCATGGAACCACGTGACCAGTTCTGACCCATGAGTGAGGAGCTAAAATTCAAGGCAGTGGCTCGGCTTCCTTTTGGGTTACAGAGTGACTGGAACTTGCCTGCTGATTCACAAGGGTCATGGAGTATGAAAAGTGAACTTGTATTATTTTAAGCTGCTGAAATTTTGGAGTTGATTTTACTAAATATTAATCCAGCCTATCAAGACTAATACAACAATGATACATATGCATGTGTATGTGTATATATTTAAATGTTATATTTAGTCATCACACCAACACCCATGGGATAGAACTATTATTTCCATTTTATGCTTCAGGAAACAGAAGCTCAGTAAGATTAAATAAATTTCCCAGGTTACACAATTAGCATTTCATCAGCTAGAAATCTGAGCCAAAATATGTTTAACGGCAAAGCGCGCCTTTCCTTCTCCAACTGTCCCACTGACATGCGGAGAGCCGCGAGGTAGTTTTTCTTCAGAGGACCTGCCACGTTATTTAGGGCGGCAGCATACGGCATCATGAAATACAATCAAGAAAGGCTACCAGACCTCAAGCACAGGACACGGAAACCTTGCCTGCCAAGCACAGCAGAACCCCTGGTGGTAGAGAGCAGCACGCTCAGGTTCTTGCCTATTATCTACATTGGTAGATTCCTGCCCTTTCGCTCTTGAAAACGGACTGCGGTTGATACTCACTGATGTTATCCTTTCAGGGCTAGGACTGTGTCTACGGCATGGAGAGCCCTTTAACAAAAGCTGTTGATCAGCTAATGATAATTGGCCATTAATGTAGAATCACAATTGTGTTTATACACAGCGGGTGCAGAAACAAGGTAATAGGATAATGTGACATTGGCAAGAAGCACAAATTGGCCATTTTTCCAAGTGTGAGAATTTTAGTTATACATGAAGCATAGTGTGTGTGTGTGTGTGTGTGTGTGTGTGTGTGTGTGTGTGTGTTGGAGGGGTGTAGCTGTGAGTGCCAGCTATGGGCAGATTTTTAGTGGTTATCACAGGTGTATAAGTGTGTGACATGTAAATTATTTCTTCCATGGAAAAAAAAGATGGTCTTATTCACTGAGAAACACATCACATTATGCTTTAAGGCTTGTAAAATGAATGATCAAAGGAATATCTCTTCTTCTAACAAGCCAGCTGTATTCTTCTTCCCAATACTCAGAATCCTGTGATCTGTTGAGCTTCTAAAACAGATTTTTACAGTAGAGAAACTGTGCTGAAGAAGGATTATATTTATTTTTACACATTAAATGACAATAAGCTTTTCCTCTCAAACACCTATTGTATCCATACACATTATTTTAACAGTTTGTGGCCATCTTACATGTGAAAGGAAGCTTATTTACAGGAATTGAAGGGTGAATGAAAAAGCTAAGAGAGATCACAGAGTGTGCCATTGTAATTTAAGAGTAGAATAGAAATGCCTGTATGTGTAGAGAAGGACATACTCTAAAAGCCCTGTTAGGGTAACAGTGATGAGTTCACAGGGGCAGATGACCCCCTGCAGGGGGAAGCAGGGAGAGCTGTCCCTTGGTGAGTTGGTGATCTTCCGTGTGCCAGAGGCACTCCGCTGTTTGTTTTTAAAGAATATAGATTAAATATTTTAATTTATATATTTATTTATAAAGTATAATCACATACTAACCAATATATTAAAATGAAATATTATGTAATATTACATAGTTTATGTTTATTTTATATTTTTAACTAAAAAAATGATCACTGAGTCCTCACAATTCCAAGATCTGAGGGGTCCTGGCCACCGCCTGACCAGGAAGAAGCCGGAGAGCTGAAGGAAGCGGCACAAGGCTGCAGGTGCAGCCCAGGCAGAGCCCGGACCTGACAGGGGTGCCGGCCGCGCTCAGAGATACGTTCACTCTCACAACATCATGCCCCTGTCCAGAAACTTGCCCACGGAAAAGAGGCTCTAGTGAAGATAAAAGTGCCTTCCATGTCTATGCAGGAAGAAATTCCTGGAGGACTTTCTGAAGTGGAAGGACAAACCTGTGTAAGTCTCCCTGATTACACTGGATGTAAATCTACCTTTCCACTTTATACATTTTTTTTTAAAGATTTTATTTATTTATTTTTAGAGAGAGGAGAGGGGAGGGAGACAGAGAGGGAGAGAAACAGCAATGTGTGGTTGCCTCTCACATGGCCCTCACAGGGGACCTGGCCTGCAACCCAGGCATGTGCCCTGACCGGGAATCGAACCGGGACCGTCTGGTTCCCAGCCCGCGCTCAATCCACTGCGCTATGCCAGCCAGGGCCACTTTATACATTTTTTAAAAAAGGATCGAAATAAATATTCTTTCATTCCCAAATCTTATAAGTAGTTTACTTTTTAAAACATTTTAAAACATGCCTTTTTTCTTGAAACTCATCAGGTGAAAAAAGAGAATTCTCAAATTTTGACAAAATAATCAATTCTTAGGAAATGTGTGAGTTATGATTTATAACATGAAGGAAACATTCAGAGTAAGAAATTAAATCAACATATCTTTATATTTTACCAAACCTAATGAACAGAAGCTATTTAAAGGAAATCTTGAAAAAATCTTTAACTACGAGAAGTCTCTTTTCCAGACCCCGTTCTCTTCCTTTCCCCAAACTGACGATGTGCCACGTCAGAAAGACAGACCTGCAGCCTCCAGAACAGCATCCTCCAACTTCCAGAAAACAGCCATGACTTTCCAGGCTAGTGCCCCTCCCCAAAACAATGTTAATACTTTAAAGGAAAGACATCTTTTACTCTTCCTAATCCTAATCTCAACTTTACCTCAAAAAAAAAAAAAAAAAAGTCCTGTTTTGCTTGTAAGAGAAGGTGCAGACATTGCTCCATAGCCCGCCTAGGTCTGATGTTGCAAAGTTCAAAGTTCACGGGCATGCTCAGAGGCATTAATGCGCATGAATTACAAGCATCACTCATAAAGCTTTCTTACTAATATGTTTGTGAGCTCATACAAGACATACTAGTGTGCTTGTATGTTAGGATCTGCTAATTTTTCTTAAATGGTGCATATTTAATCAACTGCGAGTTGTTTGGAACCTGTTATACACAGTTTGGGAACTATTACTCATCATTACATTCATTTAGAATAACCTCCCAAGGTAGGCATTGGCAAAACTAACCTTTGTTTTTCACAGTTGTACACATTCAACCAATAGCAGACATCACTTCAATCTTAACATACTTCCAAAAGGAGACAGGCTTTTTCATTGTGTTACTGTGTTTTAAGCATAAGAGTAATACAAGAAAGAAACAATAACCATAGAGAATGCTTTCTGCTTAAATTTTTCCTCAGGTTTTGTTAACTTGTAAATAATAAGAGATAGAGATATTTCCACATGTACAATAGTATTGAAATAAAAAGAGCTGAACTATTTTTCTATGAATAATATTCACAACTAACAATGAAAGCAAGCAGAAATGCATATAATGCTTTGTAGTGTTTGCTGGCATTTTGCTAGGTCAAGAAAGGCTGCGTTAATATAGCAAGCATTTTTCCTTTAGTATTTGCTAAAAGAGATGAGCAATGTGCTGCTTGTGTTCTCCAAAATGACCTTAGTTCAGAACTGTGTAAAACAGGGCAAAGATCTGTAAGCCAGGAAGGAGAGGATATATTACCTGCACATTTATAGTTTGGAGTTTTAATTGCAAAAACATAAATTTGGCAACATAAAGAGACTTCTCAGCCCTAGCCGGGTAGATTGGTTGGCTGGAGCATCATCCTGATACATCAGGGTTGCAGGTTCAACCCCTGGCTGGAGCCATATACAAGAATCAACCAATGAAGGCATGAATGGGTGGGACGCCAGAGTAATGTTTCTCTCTCTCCTTCTTCCTCTCTCTCTCTAAAAATCAACAAAAAAAAATTTAAAAAGAGACCACCCAGAGCTATTTAGATCATCAATTGTTGAGGAAATGGATGAATGAGTCCAAAAATCTTCACCTTCAAATCCAGATTTCTGCTACTATCCACACTAATCCCCTGTCTGTCACCTGGACCACGGCCTCAAGCTGTGGCAGTCTTACAAATGAGGGGAATTCTTCATGGACATTCTGATTGACCTTTGGTTCAAGTATGACCTGCAGGATCAAGAAACGTAAGTTTCAAACTAAAGTAAGAAAGAGGAGAGAAGACCAGAAACAAGAGAGCACTTCCCCGAAGTGAGGAGGGCACATCCTTTATTGGATTTCACTTCCCAGGCTACCAGAAATTTTTATTGAGAGGTAAAGTTGAATTAAGAAAAGGAACAGATTGTCCTTTTATGGCAGCAACCATATTTCAGAATATTACAGAGAATCCTTGAGAAAGCCTTGATTATGCTGGTCTGCTGTTGCAGGTGTGCTGCTGGGGGAGGGGCACGAATCAAACTGATTCGCGATGTGTTGTCTTATTCTGAAATTCAACGGTTTGGCCCCAAACCATTCTCCTTGTCTCCTTGTGCAAATTCTTGCTCCTTCCCAGGGTGTACATTCCTCCTTCTCACCTAAACTTGAATCCTCTGGGCTATCTATAATCACTCCTTCTTCATCTCTTGCGTACAGTGACCAAGCCTTATGAATTCTTTCTCTTCCTTCTCTCATGTATGATAAAAATCTCCAGACTTGGGGGTGGAATAAGATGGGGCTTCATTCTTTAGAAAATGAATTAAAGAGACAACTTTTATTATTTTTTATGATTAAGAATCCATCAAAGTAAGTTGTAATTTATTAAGGATATATCACAGTATTACTTCCACCAATGAACAACTTCTCTGGACGCTGTCTTTCCCCTGATTCCTTCATAAATCTTTTCTAAGAATCAATTTTCCCAGAAAGCTAATTGAGTTAACTTGGATTGCAAAGATAAAACTTTCAGATTTGTTTGCCTTCCAGGTGATCAATATATTCTTTGGTGAATAAAAGGAGGGGGCTGGACTAGTAGCTGATTGCTAAGGCTTTTCCAAACACGCAATCCTTTGACTCTGATAGATGTTGAATTGCAATGAATGGAAGAGTGTCTCGGGGAGGAAAGGCCCACGAAGAACTGACTGTATTGGAAGCGGAAATTGACTCTGGCTAGAAGCAAGAGCTTTCAGTGTGCCTTTTGCCTTTCTAAAATACCAAATCTCAACCTACAGCCCCAAGAGGACTTACCTTCCTCTACCTTGCATATGTCCTGCCAACCCATAGTTAGCTACTCCAGGAGACTCCCAGTTCCCACAATACCATGCCTTACCACGGCTTCTCACATGCTATTTCCTCGTCTGAAAGAACTTCCTCTTTTCTCTCCCATCAGCTCTTTCTCATTCCTCATTATCACAGCATTAAGAGTGCCATTTTGAAAGGCTGGCTCCCTCGGACCTTTGGGCAGACAGAGTTGCCTGCTCAGTCCTCAGTGCCACTGTGAAACCTGGCACAAGTTGAACATTTATAGTAACATCCAATAAATACTAAATTTTGATTTATGATATATTTCAAAGATACAGTCAATGATAGTGAAAACTGTACTATTCATGTGTGCATTTATTCAGGTGTTAAGTGTTAACATTATATCTTAATTGTTTTATTCCTTTAAGTAATATAAAGAAGTAAAAGTTACAGATAGAGCCAAAAACCACCAATTCTTCCTATCCCACGCCTTTTCCCAGAAGCAACTACTATCCTAAAGTTGATGTTTGTGTTCCCTATCTATGTTTTTATACTTTTGCCATATATGTATGCATTTGCAAGCATTATGTAATATTGCTCTGTGGATTTCAAAGATATGTAAGTGTATGCATTTTAAGAATCACTTTGTAATATTCTACATTTAATTCAACATTATGTTTTAAGATTATTGCACGTTGATTCTTGTAGATCTAGTCCATTCAGATCTCCTGCTCTGTCAGTAGTCCAGTGCAGGATTAGATAACAACTTCTTTATGCATGCTCTTGTGGAGGGTTATTTAGTTGGTGTCTCAGTCTTTGGCAATTACAAACAATCCTTTGGTGAGCATCCTGATATTTCCTCTTTTGTATTTTTGTACAATTGTTTCTCTAAAGAATATAACTAAAATTCTACTAGCTGTGTCATAGGATATGCACATCTTTAGCTTAACTTGACATTGACAGTTTTCAAAGTGATCATAACAATGACCATCTCCACCATAGTGTGGAAGTTCCCGTTCCCCCTCGTCATCACTTGGTAGTACCAATACTTGCATTTCTCAGTTAGCTAGGAGTGACTTAATTGCCGCAGCCTGATTACCTGTTAGGAATTCAGACCTTCTCTTCTGGAAGTTGCCGCTCATATTTTTGTCCATTTTTACCGGTTGTTTATGTGTTGTTCTGGGTTTGGACTTTTAAGACATTTTATCCTATAATGAGGTAATACAACTTTCACCTATATTCTGTCTTAAAAGTGTCAAAATTCGCTTTGCATATTTAGGTCATTAACTCACCTAGGATTTATTTTTATATACGATGTGAGCTAGAAATCCCATTTTATTTTTTTCACTATGGAAAGTCTTATTTTTCCCTCAGTTCCAGGGTTTTTGAATAGTACATTCTTTCCTCATTGATTTATAAAGCTACTTCTGTCAAATTCCAATGTACTGAGTTATACTGAATGCTTTTTACATATCTATTAAGATGATTGGTTTCTTTGATCCATTAATGTGGTGAAATCCTGAATAGACTTCATAGGTTAAACCAACCTTACCTTCTTAATTCTTATTGACCCTGGTATATTAATAGCTTGCTGGCTTTGGTTTTAAATATTATATTTAGGATTTTTGCATTTACATTCATAAGTTAGATTGGTCTATAACATTTCCATGTCATATGGTCTTTTTATACCAAGGATTTTAAATGAAGTTTTTATATCAAGGGTTATATTTCTTCTTTTTCTACTTTCTTGAACAGTTTGCATAAGATAAAGGTTACATACATATTCTCTAGAACAGTTTATATAACTTAAGGCTAACTCTGTTGAATTCTTGTTAAAGCTCACCACCAAAACCCTCTGGCACTAATGATTTTTGGTTAGCAGATTTTTTTTAGAAATGTAGGCTCAATTTTTTTTAAAACTGTAGAGAGTTCAGTTTTCTATGTTTCTTTAGTCAGTATTGGTAACTTATAGTTTATCTGGAAAATTCCATTTTATCTAAGTTTTTGAATTTTCTTGCATAAAGCTGATAATAATATTCCCTTTAGATGGTTTTAAATTATCTATTAACTATGTCCTAATGTTCTTTATATGTGACTTCTCTTATTCTTGATGGATCTTACCAGAGATTTTCTTATTTTATTAATATTTTCATAACACTAGCTTTGTTTGATTGGTTTTTGAGTCTTCTGTTGTATCTTGGTTTTCCTTTCCAATAAGTTCATCTTTAATTTCTACTTCCCTTCTTTTCTTACTTCTTGGATTGTGTGGCATATTAACTTTAAATATTAATTACTTCTTAATATATGCATTTAAGGCTAAATTTCTCTCTAAGCAGCACTTGTCTCATTTTGTAATAAGTTTTAAATTACTGTTTAGTTCTAAATATTTCATAATTTCATTATGATTTATTTTTGAGCTATGCATTTCTTAGACATTTATTTAATTCCAAACATATGCTTTGAGTAGTACTTTAATATTGACTTATAGCTTTATTGCATTTTAGAGAAAATGCTTTGTACGATATCAGTAGTTTGAAATAAATGATGTTTTTATGATCTAGCTTGTAATTAATTTTTTTAAGGATCCATATATTATTTCAAAGATCATTTAGTTGTTGAACATCTATATTAAATAAAAAATGTTAAGTTATTCAAATCTCCACGATACTAAGTTGACTGATCTATCAATTAGTAAGAAAAGTGTATTTAAAATTCTCCTCTTATAATTTTGAATTAGTTAATTTTTCCTTATAATTCTGATCACTTACCTTTTCTATATTTGGAGGCTATTTTGTTAGGTTTTTATATTATCTTAGAAAATATTCCCTTTATCATTTAGTAACAAGTTTTGTTATGTTTAATAACGTTGGCTTTAAAATCTACTTTATTTGATAATGATATGTGTATGCTAGTTTTCTTTCGGTTAATATTTGCCCAGGATATCAGTTTTGCATTTCTTCCCCTCTGACGTTTGCCAGGGAGGTTCAATCTATTCACAGTTACCGTGACTCTCCTGCCATTTGTTTCGGTGTCCCCTTGTCTTTGCTCCTCTCGGCCTCTGATGGGTAAGGATTCCTGTTTTCCTTTTGTCCCTTCTACCAGCTTGGAATTATAGCTTTCTTTCTGTTTTCTTGACACTACCCATTAAAACTTTAACATACTCTGGCCTTGTATATCTGGCCAACATACCCAGAACAACCTTAGAATCTTAACTACGATCATCCCTCTCCATCCTCCATGCTATTACAGCCTCGATTTTAGTTACCCCTTGTTTGTTATTTCCCTTATTTTAAAAAACATTCCATTGCTTTTTGTCTTATTTTACAAATGTATTTGTTAGCTTCATATCTGCTTCTTGAATCCTACTCTTTCTTTCTTGTTTCAATTTCTTTCTTTCTGAATGTATATGATTTGTTCATTTAGAGAGAGTTCACGAATTAAAAACTTGGGGTCAGCTGAAACATCTTTAGTTCATCATCAATCTTATAGATTTAAATTATTATGCAGGAAATGCATGTAAGTAGTTTAAAATTTTAAACAGTGCTAAAAGTAGTTGTCTCACTTTGCCAGAGATAACAATTTTCAAATTTGGGGGGCAACTATTCCTGATGGCATTTACTTCCATGTTTTTAAATAGTGTGATTACAATACTCTCTTAATTCACATATGTATAATATTATTAATGATCTATTATAATAGACATCAATGAACTGCTAATGAGTTATCTTAAGGATAAAAAGCCAGGGTTACAAGGTTGATAAAAGGGGGAAGTAAGGCAAGGATGAATGGGAAGTGATGTGAAATAAAGCATCACTGCACTGGCTACCGCTTCACAGTGAGCCAAGGGGAGAGACAGTGCGGCTGGATTCTAAGTGAGGACAGCAGAACGGCCTCGGAGCAGTGCATTGGAAGAAGATGCCCACTTCTCTCCTCGTGTCTATTTCCCATCGTTTAACTTCTCTCTGCATGAGTTTTCTCACCTGTAAAATTGGGGCTAATCTCAGTACCTACCCCAGAGTGTCATTATGAAGGTTGAATGAATTAATACAGAGAAGCAATGTGAAGAGGATCTGGTATCCAGTAAGGGCTTAACAACTGTTAGGTATCTTATTGTTATTATCTTCCATGTCTCTTTGTACATCATATTTTTCTTCTTATTATTTCTATAGGGTCTGCTCTTAGTGATTTCCTTAGATTCTCCAGTTTATTAATTCTCTTTTTGGCTGTGTCCATTCTGCTATTTAATCCAAACACTTAGTGTTTAATTTAAAAGACTATATACTTTTTATTTCTAGATGTTGTAGTTATTTCCTTTTCTAGTCTGTGTTTTGTTTGTTTTTCATAGAGGTCTCTTCTTCCACAATGGCTCCTATTTCTTCTTTAATTTTCTTATTATAAGTGTCTATGTTGCATAACAACCTTTAGATTTTTTGCTTATTTCCAGTTCTTTTGTTGCACCTGCTGACTCTTCTTATTGTGGGCTATTTCTTCATGTGATTTGAAATTTTTTTTGTGAATTTATGTCCAACAGTATAATTTTTCACTCTTTAGATGTTGGGAACCACCTTGCCTGGTTTCAGAAACTGTAACCCCCCCATGGCTAAGGCTGAGTAAAGAGACCTTGGGACCATAAGCCACTAAGGAGACAAAGCTTAGCTTCCTGGCAGGGGTGCCATTTCTGCCCCCTTTTACTTCACCCCACTTGGCCCTGGGCAGATGACTGGTTAGCCAATGATGGGTAAGATTCCACAAGGGAGGGACAACCTAAGACAGGCACAGTCACGAAGGGGCCTTCAGGGAAGGACTTGAGGGGCTATAGAAAAAGGGGGTGATGGACCCTTGCCCCTCAGCTTTCACATAACCTGAGTCCTCATTCTGTCTGCAAGAAGTCTCCTAATCTCTTGGCTGCCTTACTTCCCCTGCCTGACTTAAGCCTGAAACAATGCCAGAGGGTGGTGTGGCCCTGTGCTGGAAAGGGCAAGTTCCCCTGGGTGATCAGGTCTAAGAAAGAATGAATAAAATCCCGTGAAACCTGTTTTATTAATACCCTCAATTTAAATGATAAAGGTCCAAGCATAGAATGAGTTTGTTTCCCCAAAGTTTTATAGCCCTTTAGCTATCTTCCCTGACTCAGAATAAGCCCTAGTGATTCTTTGAATGTTATCTATTGTTTGATCACTACTGCCTGACAATGATTGATTAGCTTTCTGTATATGCCCTGTATTCCTATGCAAATTAAACCCAATAAAAGCCCATTGAGGAACAGGCTCAAGGCCCTTCTCCTTTGAGAGATAGGCCACCTTTCCTCCCCAAACAGATCATGTCTTGGTAGACTTATTCTCATCCATGGCAGCTGATGGGGGGTGGGAACCTGTCAGCAGAGCCCCCACACACCTAGAGTCATTTTTCACTATCAGTATTCCAGGGATTCTAATGACCCAGGGGTAAGGTAGGGTGGGGAATGATGTTTGCTTTCAGCCCTGGGATTTCTGAATCCTGTGGGCAGTATGAATTTGAATCCCACATACAGAGGGGCACAAACTTGCTGTTTCAATTTCTCCTAGGGGCCTTCCTGTCTCTACTCAGATCCCCAGAGCTTAAGGTTTCCTACTACTACCCTGCCTTACAGGCAGAGGTTGTTGTTGTTCTGTTTTCTTTTTATTTTCCTATTTCCAGGTTTAAGTATGTTCAGGCCTTTGAGGGTCCTTTCCTTAACCAGGATTCTTAGCTCGTTGCCTTTTAAGCAAGGCCAAGGCAACCGGGCATTGAAACTCCAGCTCTCACTGTCCAGGGTGCATATCCAGGTCAGGCACCCTACAGAAACATCAGTTCAGTCCACTTTGCTGCCAAAAGTCCTTTTATTGTGCCTACACATTTGTCACCTTCACTGGTGAGTAAGCATCTTTAAGGCAAGAACCACAATTTAATAGTATCCATCATTTTGCTCTTCTCTGTTCTTCCAGCCTCTAGCAGAGGCCCAACACTTGGTAAGCCAGAGCTCGGCAAATACTGGATGAATGAAAAAACGAATGACTTTAAGTGAGTTTGACATCTACTAAAAAGTTCCCTACAACCTGTCGCTTGCAGCATGATGTAGAATATTTACAAGACACGTGTAAGAGATGTGCCAGAGAAAACTGAGGCTTGGAAAGAGACAGGTGAAAGAGTCTGTGGTACCTGATTGTTCTGACCTGATATTCAACTAGTTTTCTTCCTCACTGTTTGAAACATTGTTTAAATTAAATTATTAAAACTGTATTAAGACCCAAGAATAGCATTGAGATGCTATATATAGCTTCAGGCTACCTAGTTACACAGTGCACTAAAATGAGGCAAGAAGCTTGTTGGCAATTTAATTAACATCTTTCTTGATCTTCAATTTCTTGAAGATTCTAGGGTGCTTCGTTTTCAAGTTTCTTATAGTGCTAGAGGAGGGCCACTCTGATTTATCCCTCAAAATCTATCACCAGGGGGTTTGGGTGGGGGTAATTGGAGGGGGGAAAAGCAGGGAAGAAAAGCCTTGTCTTTCATTAACCTAGAATTTATCCTTTTCCTCAGCTTACTTTAAGTCATGCTTACCTTTTGGACATGGAAAATAACAATGCATATGGTGTCAGTAGATTTTGAGATGTAAAAAAATAGCAGATACTAATTAGGATCAAAAGACTTTTCATAATAGTAACACACTCATATACAGTTGTGTCATGCCACAACTGAGTAAGGCCATGTATTGTGCTGTAAAATATGCAAGGTTTCTCACATTGAGTAATTGATATTTTCATTATTTGAGATGCTGCTTTTAAGAAAGTGTATTTATAAAATGTTGTTCATGTGACTTCGCTCTCCCTGCCCCGACATGATAGTTCGATCTAATTAAACTAAGTCCATTTCCTTCTCAGTGCTCACCATTGTGTCCTGGACACTTTGGAAAATGTGCCTCGTCATCCTAGTCTCAGCTTATTCCTCCAAAGCTGGTCTGCTCCATGTGGCAACAAAGTGCTGATGAGGTAGTTTGAGTTCTTCAATTATAGTTTTGTTTTGTTTTTAAGAGAAAACAAAAATATAGGAACAGGACTCTGTCAGAGACTAAACGGAAGAACAGAAGGGAATATTTTTAATGAAATCAGAGAAATTGCAGAGACTAATTTTCTGTATTGCTGGCCTCCTAAGAAAGCAGTCTGTTGGGCAGGTATTTTTGCCATAATGGAGTGAGCTGTTGTAATTAATGAACACTAACTTATGAGTCAGCTCTGTAAGTGGAAAATTTTTCCAGCATGGGGCAGTCCTGTGGAGACACATGCTGCTCCCTGCAAACCACAGCGGTCCCTAGGGTGTGCAAGGTCCCTGTCTACCGAAACCATTTGAGTCACTCCATATCAGCATGTCATCCTTGCTTTCACCTGATTTACAAGATAAATAGTGTGCTGGCCAGTGGGAGCAATCTGCTGGGCAGGCCACACTCCTGGAAGGCGGGATAGACCACAGGGTTCATGACCGACCCTCCTTGGGGCATCTGATCACCTTACATGCTGGGCATAAGGTGGGATGGAGTTGTAGTGTTGGTTCTCCCAGAAGGTATTTTTATTCCAAAAAGAGAAATGGATGTCTGAGGCCCAAGAGGTTCAGGTCCAGGTCCCAGACTCCCTACTCAGACAGCTGCCACCCCTCTAGTCCCAGGTACCTGATGAGGCCATAGAAAACTTCAAGATAAATACTTCAAAGCGGGGCTTGCAGGGTTCAAGTGTGAGGGGAGTATCCTGAGATGTAGGGCCTGAGTTAGAAACCCTGAGTTTACATTGCTGTAAACAGCCCACAATCCCAGTATCCTATCTAGCTTGTCTGCCAGATGTTGGTATGACCTGCAACACAGATGTCATCTCCTGGATGAGAAGTTTTGCAGGCAGAGTTCCTCACTGTTTCCTCTGTGCACCCACAGCATTTCCTTCATGCCTCAGCTCTCACTTGGCTTTGTGAGTACATGGTGATCTCTCTCCCTCTACCTGTGAGCTTTGAGACTCTGTGCAGAACAATTGTATGTTGTGTTCCTTTGTGTCTTCACTACCCAGATATGTGGAATAGCAGTGATGTTTGGAAAATTAATGAATGAATGTCTCATTCACCTAAAAATCAGCTTATGTAGTCCTATTCCATATGCTGATAGCTAATCACCATGTATAGAACACAAAACTCTATGACAGGCATTGGATGCCGTGTTAAATATTCATACTGAGTGGTTAAAAACAGTAGTTTGCTCTTTAAACCTTTGTGGCAACAGCAGGTTGAGCAAGAAACACACTGTTCTAGGGGACCCATATTCCTTAGTGGGCTCTGCAAATTCGAAAATGTATGGGAGCTTTACATTCTACTCACACTGACTGTATCTTGCATTTGAACCCTTCTTTCACACCTGTTTTCTCTTTGATCCTCTCAAAAACCCTGTGAGATGGGTTGGCTCTTTCATTTTACAGGAAAAGAAAGTGAGACAGACTGGTTAAGTGATGCATCCCTGGTCCCCAAAATGTGAACATGACTCTGTTGACCAACTCAGAGTTTTCCCACTCTGCTTTTGTAATCATGATGCCAGCCAAACTGTTTAACTGTTCAGCAATCTTTTCAGATCTCCTATCTAAAAAGAGGAAAAATATACTCTACACAGTGGGGAGGTGAGATTGGGGAATTAAAAGGATATTTCAATACTTTGCAAATACTGCTGTTTTGGATCTTGGTGGTGGTTTTCCGTGATCATCTGATGGACATATCATGCAAATGCCTTCATAATGCATCCCCCTAATGATGCTGTTGATAATTTGGTATCCAATCATCAAAGGGGAGCCTTGTGCTTCAGTACTTCATGATGAATACGTAACACGGCATCCAAGCACTTGTCACACCCTTTTCCTACCTACTCATGGTAATTTGTGATCTGTGTGATGTGACTTCATGGCACACAATACTTTGAGATGATTTCTAGGTCATCTACAGCAATCAGTCTGGATGAAGATGATTTAATTTGAAATTGCTTATGATGGTTTTTCCATCTTTTAAGAAGATCTAATGGAAATGACACCTTTATTCCCTACATCTTTTGCCCATCAATATGTACTGCAAATAGAGCCCAAACCATTTATTTCCAATATTAATCCACACTGTTTACTTTGGTTGCTGTCACATGATACATACAAGATTAGAGTTGGAGGTGGGCCGCTGTTATCAGAGAGGTTTGCTCTTTCTTATGGCCATAGGCTAATCACTCCTTTTATAAATGCTGCTGGTGGACCACCAGGGGCCCTCAACGGGAGAATATGAGTGGTTGATCCAATCCAGCAAAATGGGTGGAAAAATTCCCAACATTTATGCCCTCATGATGAGAATGGGTATTGCCATTTTCATACAGATGGGATTCTGTGGCAATTTATTGTTAAGTGTGTAGTTATCTTCAGGACTTTAGAAATCTGTTCTACAGTGGAAGCTCTATTAACTCTTGCCTCTCATACAGCCAACACCAATATTCACCCATTTAATTGATTTTTAAAATTTTAAAATGTGCTCTCTCTGCTGCTCTGTTCCTACTGCTTCTACAGCCATGGCCCCTGTGGAGAGTAGTGCTCTCCCACTGCCTCTCCTCCAGCACTACTGCCAAACCAGGTCCGTTTGCTCAAGTGCTATTTTTATCTCATCATTATCCTCTTCGAAAATCTCCCTTGGCTTCCACAATCAAGCCCACAACCTCCCTTCTGGAGCAAGAAGCTGTCTTAATCTGCATTATTTCACCATTGCCTACCCAGATCTCATTATTTCCAAACAGAAACATTTGTCCTCATCACTTTACTTCTGCTCACACTATGCTTCAGCCTAAAGTGTCCTCTACCCTGCCCTTTTCTCTATCTAAATATTACAACTCTTCCCAAGATGAGCACCGATACTGTGTATTTCCCTAAAGCCTGTCATTAACATTCCAGTCCATAACACTATTTTCTACTCTGACCTATTGTATGTGCTGATCGAACACATTTGGGAGCTGGATCAAATACTGTTTTGAATTGTTCTCCAGTCATTGCAATTAATAATGTCACTCTTTTATAAAAAGGAGTGACATTATTTCCTTATTTCCCATTTACCTGTGGAATAAAATCCAAACCTTTAGGATTCTGGATCCTTCTTAACCTAGTCACAATAAATTATTAGTTTTTATCTTAATATTCCAAAATATATTCCTTTTAAAATCATATATACATGTATTTTTATTGTGAATATAGTACATTTTTATTGTTGAAACTTTGTAAGTGATATTCTGATATAAAGAAGTAGGGCAAATCTACCACTCCTGGGCAGTCCCGTTAGTATCTTGGTAGGTGTCCTTCAGATATGTTTCCCACAACACCCTGCACTTTCACATGTCACATTGTTCCCTCTTAACTATATTGTCAAATGAGTATAAATCAAGAGCCCAAATATCACTTCATTGGTGAAGCTCTCCTTAAACCATACGCTCACAGATAAGGCTAATCCTGCTTGCCAGCTCATGGGTTTCTAACATACCGGCATCATGGTACCTGGCACACTTGTCACATAGGTACTACATAGACACACACACACACACACACACACACACACACACACATACCCATCACCCCACCAAGACTGGGAGCTCTCTGATGGCAAGGGCTGTTTTGTCCATGCCTGTACCTCTAGCACACTGCACAGCAGAGCTGGCATTAAAAAAACGTAAGGTGAATAACAAATATATCCATATTACTCCTGGCTTCTCACCTAGTGAGTTGAAGATTGAAACCATACTCATAGGTCATTTTTAAGTTCCACAGTAATAAGCACATAGCACTCCATAAATACTTGCCAGTTTTACCTGTTTCCAGAACATCCTATCATTTACGATATAAATATTGCCCAATTAGGAATAAAAGTTCTGGAGCAGATTCTAGAGCCAACGCGATATCCAGCTCTACAACATACAATTGTGCACTTCATCTTCGTGAAGTCCCAGCAGTATCCCTGCAGACATCACCTAGATCAAGATACCACACCTTGCCAGCATCTCGGAAACCCCAGTAATGCACCCTCCCAATCACTAACCACACCTTCCTCCGCAAGTCAGTGGAAGTTGTTTCTAGTAGTATAACTGTGCATGGTTTTGAACTTTATGTAAATCAAATCATACAATATGTATTCTAGTTTTTTTTTCCCCTCAGTACATTTGTGGGATTCATCTATACAACTGTAGTTTGCTACTTTTATCATTATGTGGAATATCAATGTATGGTTATATTATAATTTATTTATTCATTCTATTCTTGATAAACATTGGGTTGTTTCTAGATTTTAACTTTTATGAAAAATGCTATCAACCTCCATATATATGAGGTCTGTCCAGAAAAATTCCAGCCATTGTTAATATAATGAGAACAGTTTGCGCGACATCAATGTAACCTGGCAGCCAAGCACAGTGGACTGCAATGTGCATGTGAGAAAAATGATGACTTCACTAGTCAGTGGGGGCGGTAGACACTGTTGAGTGAGCTTGTGTACTGTGTGGCTGTTGCATTCAAAATGACTGTGCAAGTAGAGCATAAGAACTGCATCAGATTTTGCATTAAACTTGAACATTCCTCTGCAGAAACTATTCGGATGATTCAGAAGGCCGCAGCTATGGGCAACTGGTGATTGGCAGCTTCATCAGGACAACACACCCGCTCATGCATTATGTCAAGTGCAGAATTTTTTGGCAAAACATCAAATCACCCAGGTGACTCAGCCCCACTACAGCCCAGATTTGGTGCCCTGTGACTTCTAGCTTGTCCCCAAACTAAAATCACCTTAGAAGGGGAAGAGATTTCAGACTGTTGATGAGATTCAGGAATATATGATGGGGCAGCTGATGGTGAATGAGAGAACTGTGAAGTCCCAAGGTGCCAATTTTGAAGAGGACTGAGGCATCCCTGTTCTATGCACATTTCTTGTATCTTGTATCTTCTTCAATATATATCTCTATTTTTCATATTACATGGCTAGATACCTTCTAGACAGACTCATATATACATGTATACACATATACATATTAATATGTAAAAAAAACCCTAGAAACTAGTTCTAGCTAATATTCTGTAAATGAAAGGTACCACCTGGTTAGTGTCTATAAAGTGACAAAATCAAAAGTAGTGATCATATTGAAAGATATTCTTCTTTGGAACACCAGAGGGGCCAGCTTAGAAGTGAGAATAATGTAAGTTTCTAAGGTTAGAATTATTTATATATGCATGCATGTATATATTTTCATATATAAACATAAATGGAGGTTAATAGCATTTTTTATAAAATTAAAATTTTTCATTTTTCATAAATGCATGCATGCATACATAATTTAATTTGTAGCACTTTGCAAACTGCTGATGAAATGGTATGTTCAATGCAAACAGTAGCTACATTGAAATGCAAATGAATTTTGTTTTCAATTGGAATGAAAATTAAAGGGAGTCACTTAATAAAGCACAGGAGATTCAATTGTATCTACTATCAATCAATTTTAGACCTATATTTTTGCTGTTTTGAGCTGATGAAAAAGTCAGATATCTAGTCTTTTTAAGTTAATTTCTAATTTAGAGGTAGGATCTTAGGTTTAGATTTTTACCTGAAGAAGAAATCTAAACTATAGGAAAATTTGGATTATTGAGAAAATTTACAGTAGATCAGGTATGAATTTGAGAAATTATAGACAGTATTTTTCAAAGTGCTTCTTAAAACATCAACTTAGAATGATGATAATGCTGCAAAACAACAAACCTCAGGTTCTGTTAATGAAATTTCTATTGTGGTTTCCCGTGGACAGTATTTCCACTGGATACGCCAGTGGAATATTGTGGTTAAGCTGACATTAGCTTAAGGGACAACCTGGCTTTGCCACATACAGAACTAGCTCCTTGTATCAGAAGGTTTGAACCCAGATCTTAATTATTTTCTCTTGGTCAAATTATGTTTTTAGAATTCCATGAATGTGCTATAAAAATTTCCATGGGCTTCCTGTTTATTATAAACACACAGTTCTCAAATTACAATCAATGGACATACCAGTATTATAGATCCAGTATTGAAAGGTTTGCTTTTTCCTTATGATGCAACCTACTTAGTTGTGTAAGCAACGTTACCCATTCTTTCTCCACCATAATACCAAAAAATTTAGAACCCAGTTTTAGCAAATATTCTGTAAATGAAGGATGTAACCTGGTAAGTGTCTGTGAGATGACAAAGTCAGACAGTTACTCTTTTTAGGAGCACTGGAGGGGACAGCTGAGAAGAAAATACTGACATAAATTCCTAAGGTTAGAATTATTGATTGATTCAATCCTGACATGGCATGTTTCTAGAATTTACCCTCTTCTCTTCATTACCACTATCCATGCCCTTTCGGCCTTCTCCACCCAATCTTGACTTAATTTTTTCATGTGACTTTCTTAAAAGATTAAATTGTCTCATACCTCCAGCCTCTTCAAATGCCTGCAATGGCTGTCCATTTGCAAAAAGAGGCCAAAGCTCTTGACAATATGGCCCCAAACTATTTATGTTTTCAACTTAAATTCTAAATACATCTCCTTAGCAATCCTACACTCTATTTAACACCAGTCTCTTCTATATCCCCAGTACACACCATGCCCTTCTGAAACCCCTGCTTTTACATTTGTAATTTCCTCTGCATGGGATGCACTTCCTACCCCCCCGTCTCTCCATGCTTCCAAATTTTTCATAACCATTAAGGTCCATTTTAAATGCCATCTCCTCTTTGAATTAGAGAAATTATATATTTTGCCTTTTTTAGGATCTACTCACTATACTTTGTATTAATTAGTTGGTGACATATTTCTCTTCTCTACTTGTTCACAATTTTTAAGAACAAAAACTAGGCTTTCTTTTGGTATCTTCAGTGCTTAGCACAATTCCTGGCAGCAAGCATTACATTAATTTGCATTTATTTGAGTCTGCAAATTCAGAATGTTATACAGGAAAAACTTAATGGGCCAGAAATCTTGGGGCATGAGTTTTGTTCTCAGCTTTGCTGCTAGCTGATTGTGGGATCTTAGGACACCACTTCCCTGACTTGTTAAATAAAAAAAACTGGTCTTCATATCTTCAGGGTTTTTAGCTTTAATGATCAAAGAAATAAAATTTAAAGCCCTCTCACACAGAATGTAACTTCTCCAGTTGCATAGTTGTTGTCAATATGGGACTGATTGTAGCTAGGAACGAAAAACATCCTTTGAGATTCAGGAACTGGACAAGATGAGGAAATAGAGGCTCTAACTGTGATGAAAACTGGAGTTGAGACCAAAATCTGTTGGTTTCAAGTGTAGTGTTTTTTTATGCAGGTAAATTGTCTCTAGAGAGCAAACCTAGAAAGGGAGCTTTAAATATGTTAATCTTTATAATGAGTAAATAACTGACAAGCAGTAGAAATTCGTCATTTATATCTCAGAGAAAAAAGAACTAAGAATGGATTTAGACAGTAGCTGAAAAATTCTGCGTTGGGGAGCAGAACTTAAGCTGTTCCAGATAGAAGCATATACGGTGTGTGCTAATGCAAAGGCAGCAGTGTAGAGGAGAGGTCAGTTTATTCAGGGGGAGTTCAACAAAGAAGAGACTTAAGAATACGGATATTGGGATCTGCCAGTCAGGCGAAATGCAACATTACAGTTTATTTCAGTTTCAGTTCTGAAATTTCAACTTAATATGCAAAAATTTAATCTCCTCCCATAGACAATCAAGAATAGAAGAGCTTACTGAGATTTGGGGAGAAAGAAAAGAGGCAAAAGAGCTGTAGGAGAGTGAATCCAATTCAAGCATGCAAAAAATTTTATGGGGTTCAAACCCTGGCTGGTGTAGCTCAGTGGATTGAGCGTGGGCTGAGAACCAAAAGGTTGCTGGTTGGATTCCCAGTCAGGGCATAGGCCTGGGTTGCGGGCCAGGTCCCCTCCCCAGCTGGGAGCATGCGAGAGGCAACCACACATTGATGTGTCCCTCCTTCTCTTTCTCCCTCCCTTCCCTTCTGCCTAAAAATAAATAAATAAAATCTTTAAAAAAAATTTATGGGGTTCAAGTAACTCGCAAGCCGGTTTGACTTAAACAAGGCCCTGTGAGTGAAACACAAAAGATTGAAAATAGATGTAAAAAGTATGTAAGTCAAGACAAGTTGAGGCCCACACTCAAGCTACTTACTACAACGGTTGGCTTTTATATGGTTTGTACCCTGCAGTTTCCCTCCCTCTGTGGTTCAGGAACTTTGTGGTTCAATGAGTTCACCACTTATGTGATGTCCAGTGAGGGTGAGAAATGAACATGGGTCAAGAGAGTTATTCCATGGTCAAATTATGAACTGGAAAACTCATAATCCTTTAACTAGAGTAAAAATGTCTAGCACTTAAATATGTAAAGAAAACTGCCTACATTTGGAGATGCTTTGTGGAATTCTTCCTACAGAACCAGAATAGAAATCTTTCCAATGTGAGTTTTTCATATTCTAATAGGAGAAAGGAGGGACATATGCTATTTCTTTCTATCTAAAAGTTATCTTCCTATTCATGGTAGAAACCAGGAAGTGCCAAGGCATGCAATAACCATAAGACATTTGGCTGAACAACTCACATTAGTTTGCTTTGCAAGGGAGGCAGATATGGGGAGGGAATAGTTTTTATGGAAGTGTCTTTAGTGTCTTTTGCATCTTCTTTTTTTTTTCTTAGTACAGTTGTCTCCATTTTCCCTCACCACTCCCACCTGCCCCACCCATCCCCACCTCCTACCCTCCTTTGGTTTTGTCATGGGTCCTGACAACCCTTCCCCTCCCCCCTCCTCATATCCCCTCCCATCTTGACTCTGGTTACTGTTGGTCTGTTCTTTATTTTAATGTCTCTGGTTACATTTTACTTGCTTGTTTGTTTTGTTGATTAGGTTCCACTTATAGGTGAGATCATATGGTATTTTTCTTTCACTGCTGGCTTATTTCACTTAGCATAATGCTCTCCAGATCCATCCATGCTGTTGCAAAGGGTAGGAGCTCCTTCTTTCTTTCTGCTGTGTAGTATTCCTTGTGTAAATGTTTCACAGTTTTTTGATCCACTCATTTACTGGTGGGCACTTAGGTTGCTTCCAACAGTTGGCTATTGTAAATTGTGCTGCTATGAACACTGGAGTGCATAGGTTCTTTTGGATTGGTGTTTCAGAATTCTTAGGGTATAATCCCAACAGTGGAATTGCTAGGTCAAAAGGCAGTTACATTTTTAGTTTTCTGAGGAAATTCCATACTATTTTCCACTGTGGCTTCACCAGTCTGCATTCCTACCAACAGTGCACTAGGGTTCTCTTTTCTCCACAACCTCTCCAGCACTTGTTGTTTGTTGATTTGCTTATGATGGCCCTTCTGACTGGTGTGAAGTAGTATCTCATTGTGGTTTTAATTTGCATCTCTCTGATGGATAGTGATGCTGAGCATCTTTTCATATGTCTCTGGACCTTCTGTATGTCCTCCTTGGAGAAGTGTCTGTTCAAGTCTTTTGCCCATTTTTTAATTGGGCTGTTTGTCTTCCTGGAGTTTAGCATCTTCCTTCAGGTCACTTTCACACCAGTATTTTATTCACAAAACCTGCTCTGAAAGGTCATGAAGTTCTTGACTGTTTCAAAATAAGTCACATCAGCCCATTGAAAAGGCCAGTATTAGCACCACTTTCCAATATGTAGCATTTTTGCAGGAGTAGAAATCAAGTGCAATGTCGCATGAACAAATCTGACTGTTGCAAGCTGCATAGCTAAGGACTTCTGATTTGTTGCCCCGTTTGGCAGGCGATCTACCAGTAAATGCAGGGGCAGCCAGCCAGGTTTCTGTCAAGCAGAATGCAAGCACATCCCAGACATCTGTATAACCTGCATGAGGCTCAAAAGTGGGAGGAAGAGTAGGTGGAGCTATGAGTACTAATACACAAGTTTAATTTTAAAGAAATTGTGTAGGCAGATTCAGTTCTATATGGGAATTTCTGAAAAAATTAAATTAGACCAAGGGAAATTTATAAAGGCCTATAAATAACAACAAGGCTATCTTTCTCCTGGCTGTCTTTATCTTAGGTCTGCACCTGTGTCTCTAGGAAATGGTAGAAAGAATTGGTGAAGACTTAGGAGCTGGCAGTCTCAAACAGACAGTTTCCACAGTCACGTAGTGGGCATTTTTTTAAAACCTGCCCACTTCATCCTGCCTTTCTTGCCTCAACCACACATAGAAATCATTTGGTTTGTAACTCAGAAATGTGAAGCCAAACTCAACACAATTTCAACACCTAACTCCCCTATGCATCCAGTCCAATGTTTCCTAAATGCAGGTACTGCCCTGTGCTCTCCTAGAGGATGAGACCAAAGGGAGCTCATTCCCTTTAAAAGGTTACAGTGTTGAGATAATATGACAAACAGACGAATAACAGCCATGCAAAGAATGACTAAGATGAACATCGTAAGACTCAAACTGTGTGTTACTAGAGTGAAAAGCTTCTGGCTTGGAGGATCTGCACATGATCCTAGGAAAGGTCCTACTTAGAGACCTGGACAGGCACCTGTGGGGAAGAGGGCATAGCAAAATTCTGAACACGGAGCACAGCATGAGCAAAATTAGAGGTCGCCAGGCACAAAGCATGCCCCCCTCTGTGGGAATGCATAAATGCACTTCTGTGGTACTTGGAGACACCACGGCCTTGCTGCCCTGAGGGGTGGAAGTGGGGGGATGGGTGAGATAATGTATTCTCCTTTCAGCCTGGTCACTTTAAGGACATTGGGAGATGGATGTACAGGGGCAAAGGCAGTGAAAGAGGCAAAATAATAAATCATTCTAGCATTTGCATTTGGTGTGCACACACACACACAATTTACGATTATTTTCTATAAGCTTTTAGAGTCACCAGTACTTTCATACTATTAGATAAAAGAATCTGCCATATCGAGGGCTTACTCCAACTTATTTATTTTAGCTGTGACACAGAACAACTGTCCATAATTTGACCATGATTATGTTATCATTGTACCAGCAATAAATTGAACAATTTCTGTATATTGTGAAGAAATCTCTACTTGTGGCTAATAAATCTTGCTTACCGGGAAAATGATTTCATTCCTGTGCTACCAGAAGGGAACCATCCAGAGAGCCATCCTCAGAATGAGAAGCAAGTCAAATCAGCCACCAAATCAGCTCTATTATTTAGCAAGCATTGGATAACTAAGGGATGAGAGAGCTTTTATTCTTCGACTTTTGTTTTGGAAAGAATCATACTGTCTTACAGAATTTCCACAATACACGACAACATTTGTCGCATGGTTTTCTTTGGGGGGGTGGCTTACTTGTAAGGAAAACTCACTGCATTGGAGGGGACTCCATACACAAAGAGAAAGGGAATGCTTCTTGAAACGGTAATGCTTATTATATACGAGGCTCCCAGTGCTACCAGGTTGTGCCAGGAGGACACAGTGCAAACAAGGAACACATGCCGGTGTATGCAAGCCAGACACACACTGCCAGTCCCCATGCCTGACCTCTGGGGAGCCACTGCCAACTGCGAAGCAGAGCACGGGAGGGCTCCCTGGGCCTCGATGACCTTTCTTCTCTCTTAAGTACATTTGCACTATGAACTCCTAAGGGTAAGATTCACTAGCTGCTTTATGTCCTCAGTTCAGCGCCTAGCACAGCATCACCACATTTAGAGAGGCACTTAATGGATTCAGAATCATGTTTCATGATTATAATAAGGATTGAAAGAAATCATTGCAAAGGGAGAAATGAGAAGACTGGTACAATTCTTCAAGTAATAAAATAAAAGCAGGACTCACCCTTCCCTTTCCTCCCCCTTAAGAAAGAGAAACACAAGTGCCTGGCCCAGGCAGCCCCAGGCCCTTCAGGAGCAATGTGCTCAGTGGCTGGGTTGGGTCTGGGAAAGGAGCGAGCCCTCCGGTTTCACCTTTCAGGCGAGTGGTCTCAAGGCCTCCCGAGGCCTCTCTCTTCTTCAGCTTCTTCCAGGCAACTTTGCATTTGATTTCTCTTCCTGTACAAGTGGGTACACTTTAGAAACTGGTGTTAGCCTTTTTGATGGGCTAATGTGATAAATTTTGGAATTGCCAAGAATGCTGTGATTTAGAATCAATCATCATTTTGAGCACATAAAGGACCAAAGTATGCTCAGAGCATCCCACCAACTTTGCACTGATGACTACCAGGAATATTCCAGTGAAAATCTGTGATCACGATCCTGCTGTTAGAGGGACTTGAATGGAGTCATTCTGTTTTTAAAAAATCTTACTAATTTCTTTATTTCATTCTGTAAAGTTGTCAAATACACCTTTCTCTTGAGACCTGATACTGCCGCTGGGATTAAAGCGTGAACATGGCATGGCTTCCTTGACCAAATACTTATTCCACCACAACTATATTCTGGCATTGGCAATACAAAGACTATGAGACTGCCCTCAAGCCTTGTAGGGGGCGAGATGAAGATGCTCCTCAGATCACTAACGTGCCCCAGGAGTGAAGGCACAGGTAGGCACAAGTGAGTGCAGGGAGGGAAGGAGTGGCCATTTTTATTGGGGATCCTGGAGAGACTTCACTATCAGATGATTTGGGAGCACAGTTGAAAAAGAGAGGCATGCCAGGCAGTAGAAAAAGGAGAAGGAGCAGGACATGGCAGGGACATAGGCAGGAAAGCCTGACCTGCTTTAGAACAGCAGACTGTGTGGATGACGTGATTAGATTCAGATTTTGAACACTTCCTTGGGAAGCCAGTGGGAAGTGGACCCAAGGAGTGGGTGGGACTTGAGGCAGGTAGACCAGTCAAGGGTGCTACCACACAGCCAGACAGGATACGGGCCAGGTTTCCTGGGATGGAGGGAAACATTGAGGAAGATATTGGGGTACATGGGCATATTTGTCCCAAAGGCAAAGATGATTAATTTAGGCACAGGCCTCTTTCAAAGCCCTGACAGGGAACCTTGCAGTGAGTTCATATGGACCTTTGTTTTTCCTAAATTTCTAAAGTCATATTTTTGTATTTTTTTCCTTAGAAAGACCCGTCCAACACAAGATCTACCCCTGTCAAGAAGTACCGTATTGTTTAAGCACAGGAAGACTGAGGTTCAGAGATTTTAGGTGACAGCTACACTGGAACAGGCCAGGCTGAGAGAATTCCAAGGCAGAGAACTAGAGAAATGCTGCCTTTTTAAAAACTAACTGGTCTATTGTATATTGCTTAAAAATGGAGATCAAATAGAGACAAGTTCTGGACAAAGACTTTCTATGAGAATATCCCTTTTCTCCATTAGTGGCATGCTCACTCACCTTCTGTCCTTACATAACAGCAAATTATTTTGCTTTCAGTTTTAAACAAATAACCATAACACAAATCTTTGCAGAACTGGTATGATTGGAGGATTTCAATGTTTTACTTTTATGATTGCAAAGCCAAGGGCACCTTTTTAACGTGTGTGTGTGTGTGTGTGTGTGTATGTGTGTGTGTGTGTGTGAAGCTATTTATTACATGTAGGAATAATCTAAAAAAATGAATCCTAGAGAGTTGTCATTTCAAGTCATTCTGTCATTTAAATGGAGAGAGAGAGGAGGGAAGAAGCAATATAGCAATGTGTGGGGTAGAAAGAGCACTAAACAGGGTGTTAGAATACTCGAATCCATAAGCTCTGTGATCCTGGTGGACAAATCTCTGAACCTTTCAAGGTCTTGGTTTCTTGCTGAGTCAAATAATAGGGTCTAGTCTAGAAGATCTGTTCTTATTCTAAGAGTCTAATTTGCATGTAAGTCAAATCTTATTTAATATCTACCCACCGAGTTTCACTTTCCATCAGTCTGACTGATTCCCAGAGGAGTTACACCTATACTTGGCTTTAGTAGAATATTCAATACTCTGTTCTCGAGAATAGCACTTCTCAAAGGAAACCCAAAGTCAGCAGTCCTGCTCTCCTGTCCTGAAATGCATAATGATTGAAGCTTAGAGTTCCTTGGCCAGCTGTCTCCTTTCCCTTCCGTTACTTCTTTCTTTGGTGATTGATTGCTAAGCCTCTTCTATATTTTATAGATGTTGGCAAGTTGGGTTCTCAGAAATAAACAATGAGAGGAATGAATTAAATTGTCCCATTCCTCCCACCCCACATATTTGTAAGAGCATATTTGAATGCCAGAGCTTTTCAAGGAGCAAGAGATGATCATAAAACCAACTGGCCCATTTTACACATAGCACTGGCTATGCATTAAAGGGAAGACCCATAATAAATAAGGGAAGGCTCTTTGAGAGAGTGACCCTTCTAAACCAAGCAATTAAAAATGAGCTTCTTGTTAGTTGAAATGTCACAGCATCATAACAGTTCAATGTCATTATCTGAAGAATGGGTAATGAGAGAAAATTTCATTGCAAATCTTTGTACCGTGGTGTTTTAAAAGTATTTCTATGTAAATAATACAGAGCATCCGTCATTTACTAACATACCATCCTTTTCATTTTTGTAAGGTCTTCTTTAATGTTTAGCTACAAATTAATTTTCTCCTCCATGCCCATCATGGAGGTAGCATGTAATGCTGCTACACATTCAGAACAATGTCTTGTAATCTTTGGAACATTCGTGGCAAGTTTAAATAAACCTAAACATGTGACCACCGCTCTCTCATTTCCTGACCATTTATTTCCCATACTTCCCCCGCACATTATAGCAGATGTAGTCAGCTCCCCGCCCATATCCCACTGACATTTACTTCCACAATTAGAAAGTTTACTGGGAACACCTGCAACACTATACAGGGATTTTTGCTGTTGTTATTTGTTTGTTTTTTCTGACTATAGAAATAAAGGAACATGAAGTTCTATAAAGAAATGTCACCCAGAGCCAATGATGGGGAAGAAGTATGTGAATAAATACCCAGGTTCCATACCTCTAAATTGGAATAGCTTGGAAGCGTGTTGCATACAGTGGTAACTGGCTTGATAATACACTTCCTGTCTTCCTCCTCTTTTCTGTCTTATCTCCCCAAACCTCTACCAGTATTTCCTGAGAGCACCTCCCAAATAAACTACTTGTACTCAAGTAACAACAAACTACTTACTTATCTCTGGATCCACTTCTTGGGAACCAAAACCAAGAACCAACACGTAGTTCCCGTATTCACTAAGTATTCTGGGCTTATAAGATATTAGAACTGAAAGGCACTCAATAGCCATATCATACAACCCTGACTGGTTTGATTTTCACATGGAAAATCTCAGATTCAGACAGACTGACCCCAAGGTCACATAAGCAGTTAATGACCATTCAACTAAACTACAGAACATCCATCATTCAGGATTGCCTGAAATATAGTCTTATAACCAAAGGTATAAAGAAGCCACATTGAGACTGGTAAGAAGGCAGAGACACAGAATGGGCTGGTCCTGTGCCAATGTATGGCAGTTAAAAATTGAGGGGTAGCCCTAGCTAGTGTGGCTCAGTGGATTGAGTGCTGGCCTGCAAACCAAAGGGTTGCTGCTTTAATTCCCAGTCAGGGCACATGTTTGGGTTGCAGGCCAGGTCCCCAGTAGGGGTTGTGCAAGAGGAAACCACACATTAATGTTTCTCTCCCTCTCTCTCCCTCCCTTCCCCTCTGTCTAAAAAAAATAAATAAATAAAATCTTCTAAAAAATGGGGATATATCTTAGCCTGGGAGGTCCCCCCTGAGGGGCAGTTAATGGCAGAGAGCAAATATCCTGAATCCCCCAAGAGTCTATTCTGAGAATGGAGCTTAAACTCGGTGAACCAGCAAGCACATTTTGAACTAAAATACTGCTTTTAACAGTAGTCTGTCATGGGATTCGAATTGAAGAATAGAAACAGTCCATGGTGATATGCTGAGTATAAGAGAACAAAAAATTAAGGGGATGATATATTCTGTGAAGGGGACAGGAGTTATAAAGAAAGGTATTATTATCATTAGTCAAAGAGACAGAATATATAAAAAATTTCATCATAAGAACTAAAGGAGCGTCCTCTTCAGCTCACAAACTCTTACTATTTAATGTTTTGAATGGGTGTATTTTTTTTTTAAATATGGTAAGTTCTCCTACCTTTGGAACAATGAGCCCTCAGAGCCCAGGACCCTTGAATAATAACAGATAAGCCCCTTTCTCTATATTGTGCTTTCCGTGAGAGGTTTCAAGGCTGTTTTCAGCCTCTGATTTTGTTTATCTTGTGTTATAATTTGGTGCTTTGACTTAAGCAATTTACAGCTACTGATGTAGGGGGTAAAGCTAGAGCAAAATAGACACCACAGAACCTTTAAAAAAGCAAGATACTGGCCTATTTAAAAACAACTATGAGGTTTACGAGGCTGTTAGTTGTCTTAAATGACATCATAGAAGAGAATGTATGCCTCAAAAAATGTTTATGAGACATATAAATATTATCTACACATGTGTTTATTCTCATTTGTCCAAATTTCCACATTTCTTTGGCATAAGAGCTCTCTGAGGTCTTGACATATTAAAGTAATCCTGCAATCTATCAACTAAAAACAGTACCACTAAAGGAAAAATAATATCCTTTATGACACATCAAATTTTTAAATTTATTTTATTCTTCTAAAGTTTCAAGAGGATATTTAAAATTGAAGATAAATACCTGGCTGGTGTAGCTCAGGGGATTAAGCACGGGCCTGTGAACCAAAGCATCACTGGTTCGATTCCAGGTCTGGGCACATGCCTGGGTTGCAGGCCACGTCCCCAGTAAGGGGTGCGTGAGAGGCAACCGCACATTGATGTTTCTCCCCCTCTTTCTCCCTCCCTTCCCCTCTCCCTAAAAATAAATAAATAAAATATTTAAAAAAATTGAAGACAAATAAATAATAGTATTATTTAAGTCTAGTTTTGCTTTTGGTTGTTATAAATAAAGAGAAGCTTTTGAGTTTGTGTGCAAGATCAAAATATGAAAGACTATGTTTAGCCCTGGCTGGTGTGGCTCAGTGGATTGAGTGTGGACCTGCAAAGCAAGGGGTCGCTGGTTCAATTCCCAGTCAGGGCACATGCCTGGGTTGTAGGCCAGGTCCCTGGTGGGGGGCTCACGAGAGGCAACCACACATTGATATTTCTCTCCCTCTCTTTCTCCCTCCATTTATTTATTTAAAAATAAATAAATAAAATCTTAAAAAATAAAGTGGGAATATTTTTTTTTTTAAAAAGAAAGACTATCTTTATTTCCAGACTACTTTCAAACACAGGTTTCTAGAGCAGGGGTGTGGTAGGCAGAATAATGCCTGTCCCCAAAGATGTCCACATTCTAATCACCGAACCCCTGGATCTGTTACCTGCCACGGCAGAAGGGAGTTTGCAGATGTGATTTAAATTAAGGCTCATAAGACAGAGATTATCCTGGAATATCCAGGTGGGCCCAATGTAATCACAAGGATCCTTATAAGAGGGACACAGGAGGGTCAAGCCAGAGAAGAAGGAGCTGTGATGACATCAGAAGTCGGAGTAAAACCATTGCAAAGAAGGAACCACAAGCCAAGGGATGCATGTAGCCTCTCAAAGCTGGAAGCGGCAGGGAAATGAATTCTACTCTAGGGCCTCTAGTAGGAACCAATTCTGTCTTTATCCCAGTGAGACTGACTTTGGTCTTCTGACCTCTTGAACTGTGTTGGTTTGAACCACCAAATTTGTGGTAAGTTCTAACAGCAGCAACAGGAAATTAATACAAGGTATGTTAAGTATTATTGCTGGGCCATCTACCATAGAGTTCAACCCCATGCTGAGTATGCCCATTTACCTAGTCTCAGACAGCAGGGTGGAGTAGAAAGAGCAAAGCCTTAGATCCTTCACCCTCTCAGTTCTAATCCTGCCTCAGCCACTCACTGTCTGTGCTCATGGGCAAGTTACTTCACCTCCCTGAGCTTGAGTTGCCCCTAGGTATAGCAGTGGGTGTCTACACTTCAGATCCAATAGAATTACATCTCTACTGTGATCATACTAAACCACCCAGACAAAGTAAAGGGACCAGTAGGTTTTTGTGAGATTTAAATGAGATAATGTGGATAAGGCATCTACACAGCATTCATACACAGCAGACGCTCCACAGGGGTCCGTTGTTTTTGCCTCACCCTCACGCAGCGGGAGTTATGTGACGCCACACAAGCTATCCAACACACAGGTGCATGAATCTACATCATCATTACCTTCCTGCCCCAACTGGGAAAGCATCAAAACTTCTCAGCAGAATTTATTAGATGCCCTTTTATGTTAAGAGCTTTATTGAGACATAATTTAGGTACCATAAAAAGTTCCTGTTTTAAGTGTACAATTCAATGAATTTTAGTATATTTACAAAGTTGTACAATCATCACCATGATCTAATTTTTGAACATTTTCGACATCCTAAAAAGAAAACAAGTGCCTATTTACCACCACTCCTTATTCTCACTCTAGCACTACACAACTATTAATCTATAGATTTGCCTTTTCTGGCCATTTCACAAAACCATACAAGGCATGGGCTGTTTTCCTGACCCTATCTACCTCTCCAGATTCACACCTTGTCAACCCCCTATCCTTCCACCTGATAGGCAGCAAAACAGAATTCCTTCTAATTCTCCGAGTTTTCCCAATTTACAATCTTCTGCCTTCAGCCCTGTCTGTGTGCACGTCCCTCCCCCTGGAACAACCTCTACATTCTTCAGGTCCCAACCAAGACTCTGCTTTTTCCAGGAAGTCCTTGTTGGGTGCCTTAGCAGCGTGCTTTCTTTGCTCTTCATCCCACAATTCATCATGCTACATGATAATTTCCTGCCTGCATCCCCTGTATACCTTGAGAAAGTAGGACTTTTATCTATCTATCTTATCCATCATTGTATCCTTAGTATCTCTCATGGTACTTGGTACTCTAGAAATTTATCAATGCAATAGATTTAAAAAGTCTCCAGCTTCAACAAGTTCAGACTTCTGCAATTTTTAGACAAGATAAACTTAGGCTGAAACTTCAGAGATGATCTGGGTCCATTTGTCACCTACATAAGTTACTAATGGATATTTGATTGGTGTGTGTGTCCAATGTATAGTATATCAAGAAATATATAGCATTATATAGCATTTCATTTTACTCAACTAATTCCTGTACAAAACATGGCTGAATGGTTTACAGAGGAGCATTTTACTTAATTTGAGAAACACAGGGTGGGCCAAAAGTAGGTTTGCAGTTGTGAGTATATGAAGCAGTTTTTTCTTGTACTATTATATATTAATTATTACAGTATTTTCCATATGAACAACTGTAAACCTACTTTGGCCCAAGCCTGTATTTCTACCTGGGGTAGTCTGGGAAAGACCTTTCATTCCTAAATCTCTGTTGCTGGATATTTTAACCTTTGTGCAGAAAGTATCTATTGAACTACAGAGAAAAACAAAGTAAAATTAATTTAAAACAATTTTTTAATACAAACAAACCAAACAAGAAAATTCACATAAAAAGTCCTTTGTACAGTCTTCTTGCTTTCTGTGCTTATCAAGACGCTTAACTTCGCTACTTTATCCTCAGGCTCTAGAACGGCCCCATCCAATAGAAACATAATATGGGCCACAAATGTGATTTAAAGTATTCTCGTAGCTGCATTAAAAAAGTTTCAAAAAAAAGAAAGAAAACAGGTGAAATTAATTTTTAAAATATATTTTCTTTAGCCCAAATAATTCAAGGTATTATTCAACATGTAATCAATATAGAAATTGTAAATGAGATGTTTTGCACTTTCATTATGCTCAGATGTTGAAATCCAGTGTTGTTTAAACTGAGCACATCACAATGTGGACTAGGCACAACTCAAGTGCCCGCCGGCCACATGTGGCTGGGGGTGCCACTTTGGACAGTGCAGCTGAAGAATGTCCATCCACAGACCTAGCTTATCCTAACAGAATGCACGAGGGTGCATTCCTGATTGGGTTAGTCCACTGATTCTTGGTGTTGTTTCTGCCTACTGTGTATACCCATCCTTTGTTATTGTTTGTTTGTTTATTTTTATTGATTTTTAGGGAGAGAGAAAAAGGGAAGGAAACATTGATTTGTTGTTCCACTTATTTATGCATTCGTTGGTTGATTCTTGTATGTGCCTTGACCTGGGATTGAACCCACAACCTTAGCATATGGAGATGATGCTCTAACAAACTGAACTACCATACCAGAGCCTTATTTGTTTTGTTTTTAGTGTTTATAGTCATTTTCCATTCTCTTGCTATGGCTTATTTCCTTATTGAAAACCCATCTACTCGAAAACATCTGATAAATCAGGAAAAGCTGGAAACAATCTCTGGCTATTAGACTTATAAATCCAACCCAATGATTGCTATTGATGGGATTTTAGGTACTATTCCCTCAGGTGGATTCAAATGTGGTTTACCTCGCTTCAGGAAGAAAATTTCACTGTTAAGCAAACAGACATCCATGAGCTTATTGGTTGTTACTCTAAAATTCTACACCAGCTTTTCTTTTTTTATTTTTATTTTTTTAATATATTTTATCGATTATGCCATTACAGTTGCCCTATTTTCCCCCCTTTATTCCCCTCTGCCCTGCATCCCCCCAAGATCCCCCCACTTTAGTTCGAGTCCATGGGTCATACATATAAGTTCTTTGGCTTCTACATTTCCTACACTATTCTTAACCTAACCCTGTCTATTTTCTACTTACCATTTATGCTACATATTCTTTGTGCCTTTTCCCCCTCTCTCCCCCTCCCACTCCCCTGTTGATAACCCTCCATGGGATCTCCATTTCTGTGGTTCTGTTCCTGTTCTAGTTGTTTGCACCAAGCCCTTATTATATGAAATGTTAAAGGGATTTATCTACGAAAAAGAAAATAAAAAATATGAACAGTAAAATGACAACAAACTCACAGTTGTTAAAAACCACACCTAAAACAGACGCAAAAGCTTTTCTTTTCTCAAAAATAAAAAGCTAGGTCTACCGAAAAGTACCTCTGAGGGGAACTGGTTTTATTAGTCAGAACTTCCAGTATCACAGTGAACTGAAATTTCAAGGATGCATTTTAAAATCATGATTTTTCAAGAATGTATAAATTTAAAAGCTTCCCCCTCACTCTTCCTCCTCAAACCCCCCAACTATAAAACTCTAGTGTCAGTGTTGAGAGGGCTTGGTATTCTGGAGATGAATATGGAAGGACCCAAAGTCCAAGGGGTTCTATCAGCTCCCTAGTTCATGGAGGATCATCCTATCCCCCTGCTTTCCACCCCACACAGGTGTTCTCAGTAATCTGAGGGTCAGACCCATTTCTTTTTGCTTACGCCAGGCTTCTTGTTGGTCTGTTGTAATCACAGCTGAATGGGCCTGGCTAAAGTTGTCACAGTGGGAACGGGTTCCTCAGAGGTAAGGTTGAGTGGGAAGTTTCTAAGTGGGGCAGTAGGGGATGTTGTAAGCCACAACATGGCCAAACCTAAGACTGTGAGAACATCTGAAGTTCAATACTGAAGAGAACACTGATAAAGGTATGATATACAAAGAGGTCAAGAGAGGAGTCCTAGGCTACTGTTGAAGTGAAGATGAAACCAGAGAAAAAGAGGATCCTAAAGTATCTCCTCTATCTTTGGTTGGTTTGTACTGCTCACCCAGGTACATGAGTGGGTGAAGTTCACTCCAAGGGACAAGGCTGAGCATAAAGGGGCTCAAAATAGTGTACTGAACTACAGAACAAGAACAATCTCTTCATGGCTGTCCTAGACATATCGGTTCTAGTAATGATTATTCTACTGAGTATTACTACACAGTTGCAACTCATGGAGATATGGTTAAGAAGATAATTTTTGCAGTAGTGTTTTCGTCCGTCTTAGATTCATGGCCATGAATGACCCATAGCTTAAAATGGGAAACCTTTATATGGCTTCAGAATTTTTAATTCTTCAAAGTCTGTCATAATACTTCTGGTGAAAGAAACGGGTAGATAAGAATGACTCTTTGGTGGATTAAATTTAACTTCTAAAATAGTGCTGTGCATTTAAGTGGATTTCTTAATCCACTTCTTTTGGACTTGATATAATAACGTGATACAGTTATTAGACAAATCGAGTCTGCATCCACCTGCCACAATGAACAGGGACACAACCTTCTCTGTGCTGTTAGAGTTTTATCATCAGATATTAGGAGCGACCTTAAGAAGTAACTGCAATTATTGGCTAATTATTGTGAGAAAGAGAAGTTCAGATTCAACTAGGCTGAAACTGAAATGATTGTATTTGGCAGGCATTCTCTAATGTTTAAGTGCACAACATTTAATTACCCCGACTACAGAAAGCACACTCAGCTACTTAGGGGTGCACTTTGCAGGTGACTCATCTAAGAAGGTCCGCCAGGGTGTAGTTATAAGTAGACTCAGATGTGCCACAGAAATAGTACTATACTTCCTTATGCTGCAGACAAGTGGATTATAACATCTGCTCTTAACATTTTTTAAAATTTATTTTTAGACAGAGGGGAAAGGAAGGAGAACGAGAAAGAGAGACACATCAATGTATGGTTGCCTCTTGCATGCTCCCAACTGGGGAGGGGACCTGGCCCGCAACCCAGGCCTATGCCCTGACTGGGAATCCAACCAGCAACCTTTTGGTTTGCAGGGCAGGGCTCAATCCACTGAGCCACACCAGTCAGGGCTGCTCTTAACATTTTTAAGACAATTTTTTCTCTTGATGTTTATTTTGTGTCTCAGAACTTGAACATATTAAGCATTTTTTGACTGTCAGTGTTGGTTTACCCATATTTATATCTGTAGCTTGCCTATGTGAGTAAATAGGGAGACCCTCAGTAGAGGTGAGAATACAAAACAGGTTGCTAAATTATCATAGCTGAATGTCAACTCTGTAGTCAATCAGCACATCTGGAATCTAAAGCATTTGACTCTTTCTTTTATCAGCAACATAGAATAAGGCACTTAAGGTTCTTATTAAAGAAGTATGAATTCTCTGCAAGTGAGATGTGATTTTTGAGAGAGGCAGCCTAGAAATTTTCACTCCACTTTCCCGGGTCAGAGGTTTTCAATGCTGGCTGCGCAATAAAGTGTGTACCTGGGTGCTTTAAAACTATCTATGCCCCAGTCCCACCAGACCATTCGATTTAGTTTTCTTTTTAAGACTACTTATATACTTTCAGAGAGAGGGGAGGGAGGGAGGAAGAGAGGGGGGGAAACATTGATGTGTGAGAGAAACACAGATCGGTTGCCTCTTGCACACCCCAACTGGGGACCCGGCCTGCAACCCAGTCATGTGTCCTGACTAGAATCGAACTGGTGTGCAGGCTGGTGCTCAATCCACTGAGCCACACCAGCCAGGGCTAGAATTTTTTAAAAGGTTTCCCAGGGTTCTGAACCTCTATTTTAGAACCTTGCTTCTTCAAGTGTGGTTCATGGACCAGCAGCATTAGCATCACTTTGGAGATTGTTAGAAATGACCTTGAGCCCTGGGTGGGTAGCTTAGTTGGTTAGAGCACTGTCCCCATATGCCAAGGTTTCAGATTTGATGCCTGGTAAGGGCATATGTGAGAATCAACCAAAGAAGGCATAAATAAGTGGAAGAACAAATTAATGTCTCTCTCTCTCTTCTTTCTTTCTTTCTCTCTCCCCCTTTACTCTGTCTCTCAAATCAATGAAAAAAAGAAAAAAGAAATGAACTTGAGCCCCACTCCAGACCTGCTGAATCACAACCTGCATATTAACAAGATTCTCGGGTGATTCTAATGCATTTGAAGGTTTACAAATCACTTTTTTTAGAAGGTTCTATAAGCTCTTTGTTTGTATTGTCAGATTATCAAAAAGCAGCACACCCTGCTGAAATGCCTTCACTGAGCTCCAGTTTCACGATTTGCCTGAGGATCAGAACAGTCCATTTGTGTCAGTTATACAGTTCTTATCCAAGACATTTTCCCATTGTACACCCAATATTCCTTATGCAAGAATCCAAGCAATAAAAGTCCTTTTACGTTTTAATGACAGAAAAATCTCACGTCACTGGATGAGTTTTTTTTACTCCTTTTATATTAAGTTTAAAGTCTGCAGACAGTCTAATTCATGAAAGTCTCTAAAAATTATAGGTGTTGTTGCCCTGGCTGGGTGGCTCTGTTGGTTGGAGCATTGTTCCATACACCAAAAGGTTAAGGGTTCAATTCCCAGCCAGGGCACATACCTAGGTTGTGCATTTGATACCCCAAGTTGGGGTGCGTATGGGAGGCAACCAATTGATGTTTCTCTCTCTCTCTTTCATCCTCTCTCATTCTCTCTCTCCCCTCCCCCATGAAGTCAATAAACATATCCTCCAGAGTAGATGAAAAACTTGTTTGAAAATAAAAATAAAAACTATGTGTGTTCTATATACACTGGCCTAGTGGTGCTCCTACTTCATAAATTAAATCTTTGTGGCAGCCTCAGATTTATGCAATCATGCCAATAATTATGTGCACTACTTCATTTCTTTGGCCATGGATAATGGTCCACAGGGATTTGGAGAGATGGCATCTTTTGTCAGTCATTGAAACGCACCCCCAGGTAACCCTTAGTAGATGTACCTGGAATGGTCTCAACTTACACCCACACATTAGCGTCCCTCTCCCTGGCCACTCAACTGCAGCAACTGGTTAGTAAGGGTGTAGGTTGTCGTTTTCCACGTGGGGTCCTTGTACCAGCAACATCAGCTGGGAACTTGTTAGAAATACAAGTTCTCGGGTCATACCCAGCCCCACCCAGAAATCAGGGGCGGGGTCGGCAGTATGTGTTTGAAGGAGCTCTCAGTGATTCTGAAGTAAATTGGACTTTGAGAACTACTGGGAGCAGTAGGTGTGAAGTGGGCTTAGAGAATTTTCACTTCTAACAATTTCCCAGGTGAAGCTAGTCAGAGAACTTTGAAAACTGGTGATGAAAAACAATGTGAGAGAAAGCAGCATAAACATTATTTTACTTAATGCTATTTTAGAAGTCTTCGGTTATAAGAATTTTAGTTCATTTTTAAAAACCATCGAAAATAAAAAGAAAAAAATTTCTACTCCTAAAGTCAATGGCTCTTCTGAAGCTGTTTTCCAAGCTCATTCAAGAAATTATACCTTTGGTTTCTAAGGGCCAAGATACTAATACTATACTAATATTATAACTTCAGTAGAAATACTATTTCTTGAAGTATCATTTAGCAAATGGAATATTATGAATGGGGTCCGAGATTCCATGAAAGGGAATCAATCTGATTGGAGGTGATGGTAGCCAGTGGTCACCTTCCCCTTGGGTTATTTTTCCTGAAGCAATAATAATTGCTATTATTTTTGTGAGTGGAGACAGACACACAGCAGAGATTCCCCAAAGGAACTAGAAATCCCAGTGTCCAGGCTCTGCCCCACAACCCCATCCAGAACCTCTGCTCAGGCAAAACAGGGCTTCCTGTTTTCAAGACAATGTTTTAAAATGGCTCATAAAATGTTTCTTGGGTATAACTAGTCCTTGCAAAGCAATATTTTCATGATGAAACTATAAATAAATCAGAAACATAAGGAATGACTTTCCTTGGGTTTTGCAAAACACGCTTTGGACTTTACTCTGCCCAGAACACTTGAAAGATGGTTTCTTGTGTTTGTTGAATCAAACATGGCTTCACTTCTCCCAGTTTCCTTTTTATGCTCTGGCAATTTAGGAAGAGGACAAAGATTTAACGTTGTATTTTTTTTTTTTGTCTTAGCCTTTGTTTCTAAGTTCCCAGCTCTCTACACAAAGGCAAAAGTTCCTTCATCTGAGAGTTTCAGTTCACTGAGTAGATACTACAGTTGCCAGCTGCATCACAATGCTCTCTTTTGGTTTCAAACAGTTCAAGAGGTTTCTTTCTGATTTATAAAGGAAGGGTTTCAAACTTGGGTTATTGCAAAGAATAGAGGCTCCCTTGTAGGTGAACTCTCTCGCACTTACCTACAGAGATTAAGCTAACTGCTCTAGCAATTTCCAGCATTTGAACTCTGCGGGCAGAGGCATTTTGATGGAGTGTCAGGGCTCTGAAGTGCGTCTTCTGTGTGGTCAGAAAGCGTGCTCAGCCTGTGCACATCTTGGAGGGGTATTTTAGAAAGAAAGAAGGAGCCCAAAATTCTGATATGGAGGTTTTTCCTATTACATGTTGTCAACATGTTTTTGAATATAATAAACAGCTCGGGCACTTTTTAGACAAACTCCCTTTGTCCCCAGGCACAGCACCACGAGGAGCGCTGTGGGAATAACCCTAATACCTAAGTGTTGGGGGAATACATAGTTTCTTAACCTGTCTGGGAAATGGGCAAGTAAGTCTTAGCAATACACATTTAGAAACTCAAAGAGAAACTTCATCTCTTTAAAATATAGTTCAAAGGTACTGGAAAAACATACTTGATATTAGATAAAAAGTAAAATGAAGACCAAGTCTTTTTATGCCAGGTGATCCAAATCAAGTACACAAATAGCACAATCATACTTTTCTCTATTAATAAGTGTACCTGTAAATAAACCACAGCTATATGAATGTGAAATTCAAGGGTGGTTAGGAGAATAATTCCTTTAAGCAACATGTATTACATTCTAGAAAACTTCGAAATGTTTAACCGTTATTATTAAACAGCAATGCATAACACAACCTACCGTGCCAATTTCTGCAGCTACCAAATAACTTTAACCACCCCATTGCCACATCAAAAACAGAACAGAACAAAATGAAACAAAAAAAAACCCAAAGCCTAGGAGAGAAGAGCAACATTCCTGTGGGAGTGAAGAATTTAAACAAAAACATAACGGTAGGAAAATGTGGTGTAAGGAGAGAATAAGATAGGGTATCATCACAATTAATGCTTCTCTTCCTCCCAGATCCCAACCCCCCAAATTTCTCACTTCGATTATAACGTCCAGGGTCACTCTCCCCGGGTTTAAGTTCCTTGTCCACAGTAGCGTCTCCGTGAACAGCCCTATCTCAGGGGGCTGGTGTGAGGATCCAATGAGATTATTTGGCAAGAGCCTCTCCTCTCACTTGCAATGCAGTGAGTGCTCAAAACATAACAGCTGGCATTTCTGTCCTCTACCCCAGTCCGCATCCCTGCCAAACTCAGGGCCTTCTCTCCCTGCAAATTTCCTGATTCCACCAGTTTATCGCCTGCCCCCACACGGCTTCAGAGCCCTCCTGGACCCCGTCCTCCTCTCTTCCCTCAGTGGCCAAGTCCTGTTGATTCAGTTTCCTAAGCCCCTGCGGTTTACCGCCTCGCCCCTGTTCTTCATTGCCATCACCTGGTCCAGGCCCTTGTTCTGTCATTACTGTCATTGCATTACAACACTCCAGGCTGGCACACTGGGTTCATGCCTGCTGTGCAGCCTTGGGCAAGTTCTTCATCTCTCCCAGCCTTAGTTTACCTCCCTGTGAAAGGAAATAACTAGGGTATTCTCTGTATTCACGGCCGCCCTGTTCTATGAAGTTATTGTGAACTGACTTCATAAACACGGAACCATTCATTGCTCCTATGGGAACATAGGATTAGGTTCCTGTAAATCAGATCACAATGTTTTCATCAACTGATCAATTTATACCTTGTCTAATGTGTGTTTCTGCCTAAAGACAGCTTATTTAGTGTATATGACTGACTCATTACCCTTGAACTCACAGCCAACAGTGCTTTCACTCAGGCCTGAATGAAGCTTATCTCATACATACTTTCTCCATAAGGCACATCACAGCCTGCCTGTGCTGGGGAACACGAGGTAGCAATCCAGCACTACACCTGGGGAGGAACTTAAACAGCAAAATCACCAACAAAAAGCAAAAAAATGCAAAAAACATGGGACTAAATAGAGTGCAAAATATGTACCTGTTTACAGTATGAGAGCTAAAACAAGAGGCAGGTTTTTTGGGGGGTGGGGGACAAATCATGAACCTGCAAACCGGAGCAAAATAATACAGTCTCTGACACACTGAAAACTACATCACAGTTTTTTTCCCAAAGCCTCTTTGTACTGACCCAAACAAGAGCATTTGACACTTGGGGAGAACATTATGTGCAAATAGCTTGAAGTTTGGGCAAACTAATTCAGCCCCATAACCCATCACACGCCCTGCCTGTGACCTGGGCCCTGGTTTTAGCACAGTGGCAAACACAAGGCCCATGGGCCGAATCCGGCCTTCCACTTTGTTTTATCCCGCGGGGCACCTTGTTTCTACCTGGCGGCAGTGCAGGGCTCTCGCTTAACTGTTAAGAAGTAGTTACATTTACACAGTCCTAAAATCACATTCGGCCCTTGGAAGGCAACCTTGAGGCTGATGTGGCCGCCAGTGAAAATGTGTTTGACACCCTAAGGGGAAAACCGTCTGCTAATAATGGAGCGTGTTCTTGTTTGTGATGAAACCGCACCAGAAGAATCAGGAGGTAGGATCACGAGGCCTGGGGAACTGATTCTTTCCACTTGTTTATTGGAAGTATACCTTATTTGTGATAAAAAAAAAAAAAGGGCATGCCGGGGTATTTTTTTTAAAAATTTATTTATTTTCAGAGAGAGGAGAAGGGAGGGAGAAAGAAAGAGCAATGTATGGTTGCCTCTCATATGGCCCTCACTGGGGACCTGGCCCGCAACCCAGGCATGTGCCCTGACTGGGAATCGAACCAGGACCCTCTGGTTCCCAGTCCGCGCTCAATCCACTGAGCTACACCAGCCGGGCATTTTTTTTTCCCCGGGGTATTTTAAAGTTAGTAAATGTGTGCTTCTTTGATCGTTCCTCCCAATATATATATACATATATTTTTACCACCATCAGTTGTATTAAAAAGAAAATCAAAGCACATATCTTAGCTTGCATGAGGTCCCCATGTTTCCTGTTTGGACCTGGCATCCGGACAGCTAACAGGGAGCTGAGATGTCCCTACCAGAGCACAAACGGTCTGCCTACAGGTGGAACTGCAAGCAGGGAGGGGCTGGGGAAGGCACCGAGCATGCTCACCCTTCTCCGTGTACACCTGCATTCACCTGCTCCTCCCGTATCACTTTCTCTTTCATGCCTTTTCATGTCTGTGAATTTAGTATAGATGCCTGTTTCCGTCTGCTTCCCGTATTTGTGGGGACACCTCAGCCATGAGCTGGGCCTCATATCTCTCTCTCTGAAATCAAAGATCTGAAATTTAGGAAGTGATACATAAACATCACCTACCAATCATCTTCCTCTCTTCTCACAAATTTTGTTTCAGGAATAAATAAATGTGTGTGTTCATGTGCATACATGTATGTGTATTTTCGGTAACTGTGTCACTGAGTACCACTGTTCATACTGCATGAGAACAGGAAGAGTTGGGGACGGTCTGAAGACATGGTAAAAAGCATGTATGGTCATGCCAAACATGGCAGGAACCCGGACAATAGGGTCAATCCTCCACTTCCTTTAAGAGACAGAATATTAAAAGGAAGTGGGAAATTAGCCAATGAAATACCATAATCCTTTTGGCCTCCAAACCATGTTACTGAAATCCATCCTCCAAGAACAGCTGTCAATAGGGAGATGCAAGCTCGCTAAGGTCAGTCTGCTAATTCTTTGACAGAACATCCAGGTAAAAGTTAAAAAAAAAAAACCAAACCAAATTCCTCACTTTCCCTCTTAGTTGAAATATGCCAGGAAGCCAAGCTTCTCTTGAACTGTGGCCCAGGTCTACCAGGCTGCTTTCAATGATGTCTAACCCATGGCAATTTGGCAATATCATTTTTCTTTTCAGATCCGATAAATTCCTAAAACAAGAATATACCTTTTAATGAGTTTTTAATAGATAGGGGTTATGTGCTGAATTGTGCTTTCACAAAATTCTTATGTTGAAGCCCCCACCCCTAATCCCTTAAAATGTGACAGTATTTAAAGATAGGGCCTACAAGAAGGGAATCAAAGTTAAACGAGGTCCTACGATTGGGGCCCTAATCCAATAGCACTGGTGTTTTTATAACAGGAGGGAGAGACACCAGGGATGCGCACATGCAGAGGAAAGAGCACATGAGGACATGGCGAGATGGAGGGCATCTGCAAGCCAATGAAAGAGACCACAGGGGGAACCAACTCTGCAGACACCTTGACCTTGGACTTCCAGACTCCAGAGCCATGAGGAAACAAATTTCTGTTGTTTAAGACCCCCGGCTCATGGTGTTTTGTTATGGCAGCTCTAGCAAACTAATACAATAGGTATTGGTTATTCATTAGCTATGACTTATCCAAAGTGATTTTCTTCCCTATTACTAACAAGAAAATACTGTTTCTTAGTAATACACACATTCTTTATTGCTTTGCGGGGGGTCAGTTTCCTTTAACCCTATGTAGTTACTAACGCCTGTTTGATAGTTCCAGGTGGAGACCATGTTCCCAACATTGTTGGGGGACATAATCTAAGGTTCTTGTCATCTCTTCAGTGTTGACACAGTATCTCATTTGTTCCTTTCAGTAATCCTGGGAGCAGGGCAAGAATTATTTTAATCATTTTATAAAAGAGAATACGGACTCAACTGGATGATTTACCCAGGGAATAGCACTGAACGTGTAGCTAGGACTTCCATTCCCACTCTCTCTGCTGTTTCTCCATTCCTTCCTTTTTCTTTCTCCTTGGCTTATGATACATATTTCCAAGTTTAGGGTGTTTTTGCATTTCCAAATTTGCTTCTTTATTTTTGAATTGTGTGTCTTTTTTTTTTTCTGTAATTCTGAGGGGTCTTTTTTTTTTCTGTTTCTCATAATTTTAGACTTTGGAGCTCTCTTTGTGGTGAGTTTTTAGAAGAAGGCACTACACTGCGTGTCAGTCTGCCATCGGATGACCAGTCCCAGGGAGGACTTTCGACTCAGTTAGTTTCCTTGATAAGCTTAGGCTCTATCTGGAAAACCTTTTATGAAATTCCTTTTCTTAGCCCCTGCCCTATAACTGTGGATTCTGCATTTTACAGGAGGCTGCACACCCATGTAATGTAAAAGTCTTTTGACATTTTTGCTCTTTAGATTAATTATCTGAGTGTTTTCAACTTTATAGTTCAGCAGGTCCTCAAATCACATTGTTTAGTTCAACATCGTTTCATTATAGCACTGATGAGACGCGGTAGGAACTTAATTCTTGTTTGTTTCAACGAGCCTGTGGTAAAACTGGTTCCACTAGACAGTGTTTTGCTTAAAGTCACAGAGTCTATGGGTGATGTCAAGCGAGGACTTACTGTCTATGGTCGGGAGTTTGCTCTATGGGATGCACGAAGTCCTCATGTTAGGAGACTACAAGGATAAAATAAAAACACAGCCCTTAGGGGGCTAGACAAAGGTAGCAGACACTGTGTTGTCCCAGTGGAAGCTTGGAACTGGGTGTCATGACCACACTCGCCCACTGGCATGAGCTGGCCAAGTGGGCAAACACCTGTAGCCTGATCCCACAACTTACAGCAGGGCTGAAGTAGGAGAAACCAAGCCTGCCAAACCAAGACTACATCCATGGGAAAGTACTTGAGGCTCTCCAGAGACAAGGGCTAACCTGCTTTTGTTGGGCCAACCCGGGTGTGGTCCCCAGCACAGCCAACAGGAGCAGCATGACCCAGGGGTTAGGGGCAGAGAGTCTGCAGACAAGTATTCCCCAACCTGCTGCTGCCACTGATGTCTTGTGGCTTAAACCAGTTCAATGACCTCTTCTATCCAAAATACAGGGACAGTGATGTCTCCTCATAAAGAATAATTGAGATGCTCATGACTTAATTTCAGAACATTTTGAAGATCACACATATTGATCTGAATTTGCACAACTTATTCTTTACCCTCTGGTAAAGTAAAAGGAAAATAAATGACCGGTGTTTCAAGTATTTTGTGGTCACTAGGTCCCATAAGTAACAATAATAATAGCAGGTATATTTATTAGGTGCTAGTTATACCAGATACTGTACTATGTGCTGTTCTATTCATACAGTATTTTATTTACTTCCTATACAATCTATGAGGTTAGTACTGTCACTGTTCAATTTTACAGATAAAGAAACTGAACCTCAGAAAGGTGAAGAAACTTGCCTCCAGTGTCACTCACTGACTAGGTGGCAGAATGGAAATGCAAACTCAAGTCAGTTGAAGAAAAAAATTTATGCTTTTAACCAAGGTATCTGTATTTCTGAGGACTGGATTTTCACAAGTTGTGTTACTTCCTATCTGCTGACCAGCTGTCCCATAAACTATCGAACTGTCCCAGAAATGGACATCCAAACAACTGCATTTTCCAAGACTGTCCCTCAGATGGAAAGTAATACAAGAATCCTTTAAGATCACAAGTTCTGGTTCTTGGGGTGCACAATGTGGGCAGCATGTTTTAGGAAGATACCACATTTCAGAGAAAGGCAGTACAAGGCAGTGCACTCCAAACTATTCAGAGCATCTGCTATCTCTGTGATTTAGAAGGCACTGATGGATCTTGTAGTGTATGGTGGTCATTCTTATGAATCTCAGACCTCATCGCATTACTGAAGTGCAGAAATGCAGCTTCCAGAGAGTTTCAACGGATGCAAATCTGGATAAAAGGGACTCATTGTGCTGATATTATTTAAGCAGTGTTTTCTGAAGGGATTTCATGGTCTGCAAAAGGGGCTCCATAAGTTGTTCTCTAATATTATGAATATTTATAATATCGTACTATCTATATTTCAAATGTGGACTTTAATTAGAAACCTCATTATGCTGTCCTTCGTGGCTCTGTGGTCATTGTTTAAGTTTTGTTTGTTGAGCATCAGAAGAGATGGGGGTGATGAAGCCACAGTAGACTTTTCAATTTCCAAATCTGGTCCATGCTCTCAAAGACAAGAACCATTTATTCAAGATCATTTTTATTCTAATATCCAAATATCCCCCTGCAATGGTAATGGAACTGCTCTACAGAGTTGTTCATATTAGACATATTGAACTCATATAATTCGCTTCCGAATGGGAGTAAGGCAGGGAAGGAGTAAGGGGCAACGGGCACTCCACTGTCTTGTTCTAGGCCTAGTTCCAGTATCACCATATTTTGCTTAGAGCACCTCATGTGGCCAAATAAAGAATAGCAACTAAAATAAACTTGGAAACTAAAGCTTGCCTATTTCTCAGGTTGTCTAGGAGTTCTTTAAAAAAAAAAAAAAGACCCATTGTAGCATTTCTTATTCATGCCCAGTGAGCTGTTAACTGCTCCCACATTGACTTTTATCTCCATGCTGAATTTTATCTTAAAATGCTACAGGCCGAGATGGAATCCCACCAAACCTATTCTTTTATTTAATCCTTTCATTTTTCCAGTTATCTTTCTTTCTTTATTTTTTTATCATCAACAACTTTTCCCCAAACCCACCTCCCCCAGAATATCAATTGCTGATTTGATTTTTCCTTTCCTGTCTCTTTTAGTCAGAAACTTCCGGAGGTTCCTCAGCTACCTGCCTCAGTGGGTGTCCAGGACTCCCAGCAAGTCTCCATTGTGGTGAGATTTGCGAGTGAATCTTCCCGATCTGAAAAACATCACCACTTCCCTATCTACCTCCTCTGACTTCCAGGCATCTGCACGGCATCCGTGAATTCCACCACATCCTAGATTCCAATCATCCTATCCGATGATTGTGAAAACAAACCCGCTAATACCGGCAACTCCATAAAGGGAAAATTCCCTAGACCGAACAAAATATAAAACCAATACAAATCCAATTTACAAACACACAAAAAGCAATAAAATTATTTAAGTCTCAAATGCCTACCTTACAGATTTCCCAAAGCTCTTTGCTCACGCACAGAGCCTCCTCCCTGGCTGTGTTTTCTGGCTCTCCAGAAACTGCTTTCTTAGACTGAGCAACAGTCTCCTCAAGTGTGGGCTCTGAAATACACATGCTGCACACGCCCAGACAGCCCCCGGTGCCAGGCAGCCCCTGCGCCTCCCTTCCCGCCCCGGCCAGCCCGTGCCAATTCCCTGGCTGCTGCCAGCTCCTGCCCGGGATGGAGCGGGGCAGGGAAGGGGTCAACAACTCATCGTGCATTGGTGGCCACCCATCGAGGCAGGAAGGGTCCCTTTGTCCCTTTCCTGACCTGAACCCCCCTTCCCAGATGGTTTCTCCAGGCTCATTCGGATCCCGGAACAAGTTGGCAGACTCCTGCTGGCGCTCCCTGGCGGCACCCAGACCGCTCCCGGGCAGCGGCCCCCAGCCTGCGAAAACGGACCCCTGCTTACCTCCGCAAAGCCTCAGTTCTTAAAAGCCCGGCTGGAGTCTCCAAGGAGTCATGCGTTTTACTTGACCTTGGAGGCAATCAGATTCGGAAGCAGGGGACATTTTCGAAATGAAACGGAAAGTAAGCCGGCGATCCAAACCAGACCCCCGACCTGCACTTGGCCCTCCGTAGCCTCCGCGAGTCCTCAGACTCCTGCGAGTCTGCCAACCCGCCCTCCCAGCTGTTTCAGCCTGGAGAGAAGTCAGAGGAAACTGCAGCTTGGAGGTGCCTAACTCAAAGCCTGGGGTGCTTGTTCTTTCTTTCTTTCTTTTTCTTTTTGGAGTATTTGTTGAGCTTTTTAACATGCAGTTTGTCTCCTTCTGCAGGGAATTACTCAGTGAGCCCGTCACCTGACTCACAGCAGCTCCATTATATAATTCCAACTGTGCTATTTGAGTTCTGATCAGCAAGCCACACTCCCCTCCTCCTTCCCCGACAACCTCCCCCTCCACCTGGGTGGAGGGACAGGCAGAAAGGGAGACACTCAAACATAAACAAAAACAAAAGAAACACAAACAGTGACAATGAACCTTTCTTGAAACTTGGCGGGGAAGTGTTGAATTTTTGCGGTGTATTTTCATTTCCATTTGGTTTGATTCTTTTGGGGTTGAGGACCTCCTAAATGCCCGTGCTGGGTCAGCAGGGGTTTCTCAAAATGTCATATCTTATGATGTAACTGTAGCAGTTTCTTGATTTTCTTTTAGGGTGGCTGTCCATAGGTTAGATAAATCACTGAATGAATTTTCAAATGATAGTGTGCATCATTAGTTGAAAAGCCTCACGTTGATTTACAAACACATGTGCGCACAAAATCTAACACAGACTATTTATGACTTTTGCCACACATCTAAGTACTGTGAAATGCCAAAGGGGTAGCTTGGGTGGAGGGGTCTTTGGCCAACTCCTCTACTCTGACCTTGATCCTCATTCACCCTCTCCAACTACCTCAAACAAGCATAACATCCAGCTAAAAACTGCATACCTGCTATATAAACACCTCTTAAAGGCCAAGCCTCCAGCCCCTAATTTAAGCACATTGAAATCCCTCAGGCCAATCCATGGGGATATTTTGAAGCCACCACTGTCTTGGGTGAAGACAGTAAGGATTAAGTCTCTCCCAACTTCACTCTCTTAGCTTCTGTCATCTCTGTCCAAATGGTGTATACCGAGGGGTGTTAAAACAGCATTGACCTATAAGTGACAGGCCCTTGCAGAAACTTAGATGGCATAAATGAGCATAACATTTAAAGTACCGTGAAACATGATGATCAACATAAAAAATGCCAGCCTGTTCCCTTTTCCACATCGGAGCTGGGATAAACTGTATGCAAAGGGGGCTCCCGGGCTCCTGGTTTCCCGGGCTCCCAGCCAGGGTAGCCTTGTGGCTGAATATGGGAAGTGCCAAAAAGGAGTGTCGAAGTCTGTGGGAACAAATGCTAATACTGATCAACCTTCTTTTGGCTTTTCCCAGTCTGACCTCCCTTCTTTCTTCTATATCTCCCACCCCCATATCCACCAAAGGAAACTACCTGGTCCTTCCTGCCTGTCTCCAGCCTTGTAAGTAATATTAGGTGCCATTACTACATTAAACTGTGTGACATTAGATTGATACAGAGCCCTAAGAATAACTTTCAAAATACTTTGTAACTATCCACATATCCTTCTGAAGGGATGTGGGATAATTACTATTCTCTTCATACCAATCCAAGGAAGCCAGCGGCACAGGCAGGCATTAGAAGTCACATCTTCTACTTTCAGTGCTCCGCGTTGCAAAGGAAGACCCAGATACACATAAAAAAATTATAAATGTGTAAACCTGACCGACAGACTGTTGACTGTTTATATCTTTCCCTCCAGGTGTAGTAAATACAATGTGTTGTGGCCGTCGCTATGGCAACTACTTTCTTAATGAGATAAGGATAGCAGAAGATATTAGAAAACATCAGGTTTTGAGACCTTCCTCAGTAACAGGAAGAAAAGCAATAATACAAAATATACCCTTGGCCTATATAAAGTCATCAGATACTGACATTGCAAAACTTGACTTTCCTAGACCAATAGAAGTATAATGTGAGCCACACATAATTTTAAATTTTCTGATAGTTGCATTAAAAAAAGAAAAAATACCCTGGTGAAATTAATTTTGGTAATATATTCTATTTGATCCAACATATCCAAAATATTTCCATACGTAATCAATGCAAAATTTATTAACAATATATTTTGTATTATTTTGTTTATTCTAAACCTCTAAAACTTGCACCTACATTACATCTCAATTAGGAGTAGCTACATTTCATGTGCTCAGGAGCCTTATATGACTTCCACATTAGGTGGGCCGGCCCCAGCACTGTAAGTAATATTAGGTGCCATTACTACTTTAAACTGTGTGACATTAGATTGATACAGAGCCCTAAGAATAGCTTTCAAAATACTTTGTAACTACCCACATATCCCCCTGAAGGGATGTGAGGTCATTTTGATCATTTTTGGTTTGAAAATTTTTGAGTATATTTGTCTATCTCTACTTGGAAGTTTTAGATAAATAAGTTGCATTCATTTGATTCTAGCCTTACTGCATAATTCAAATGGCATTTTCCTGAATGGAGCAAGAAAATATCAAATAAGTTTAGAAGTGAAATGGTATTAAGGATTCAACTTCTTTCATGTCACCAGAGAATTGTGAAGATTCGAAATAAATCTCTGGATTACAGCAAGTTCCTCCCTTGAGTTGCCCCAGTCACCCAGGTTAAGGATCTCAGAGTCATGCTTGATTGTAATGTCTATACACCCTCTCTCTGCCTTCTCCTTAAAGTTTGTCTGATAGACCATGAAGTCTTCTCACGTCTACCTGCCACCTTTTCTCAAGACCGAGGGCCTCTGCTACAACCCAGATGATCTCAAGGACCCCTGTTGGGTCTCCCTGACTCCACTGTCTACTCGTTCAATTTCATTCTCTATCCTGTCTTTAGTGTGAGCATGCACTGAAAGTAGACATTTAATTATATAGCTTCTCAGCTTAAAGCCTCTAGTAGCAACATGCTGACTTTCAAATAAAACCTTCTGCCATGATCCGCTAGGCATGCTCTGGTGTGATCCACCAGGCAGTCCTGAAGAGGCCTCTGGGCCACTTTCTGGCCATCTCCTGGCTATACATTTAAAAATTTTTACCCTGATCTTCATACTTGACTGTGATATGATTTCCATGACTTCACGCCTTTGTTTAAAGTCTGCTTCATCTGCCTGGAATGTCCTTCCTTAAAATGCTTACCCTCCACCAAACAGCAAAATCCTTCCTAGCCCAAACATTTACTGTAGTTTGCAGTCAAAATTAGCAGTCCTCTCATCTGCTATCACACCACTTTTGTAAACGGATGTGTTATAACATTTATCATTTTCTATTATAATTACATGATATGCTAGACAAGAACTTCCTCAAGAACAGGAACCTCATACCATTTACCTTTGAATTCACGCTGGGAAATAGTAGGCTGTCCACAAATGCCTGAGGAATTCCAATACCCTTTCCTCTCCATTTCTCCCTCTTGCAATAGTCTAACCACTTGGTACGTTATTTCCGTCATCACCGACACCACCACTGCACAGCAGCCAATGTTTGTCAGCACTGCTACGTGCCCTATACTGTGCTAAGCATTTTACGTACATTTCACAGAATTCCAACAACAAATCTGCAGGTTCAAGAACCTACAATATCCTTAGATTTCAATAGCTGTGGTATCTTTAATGTCATTTTGTTCCTTCTTTTTTCATTCCAATTTTATTTTTCTCTTATGGTTCACATTCAATATTATTTTGTACTAGTTTCAGGTGTACAGCATTGTGGTTAGACAACTATATACTTTGCAAAGCGATCCCTGCAATGTTTCCAGCGCCATTTCCTTCTTTCAACAAGGGTTTTAAAGTCATTCCTGTGACGACAAGCTGATGTGTAGTTAGTCACACCTCCAAAGAGTGCAGGATGTCATACTTGTTTGTTAACAGACTAGTGCATGCGTCTTTTGTTTTATTGTTTTAGTAACTTTGTCTCTTTCACACTTCTAATTCTCAGTGGCCTGGGAAAACAGAAAACCTAACCGAATAGTATTCTGTGCAGAGCAAGAGTGCGGTGGTTTGGGGGAAGGACAAGGGAAACCCTGCCACATGAACATCGCAGGGTGTGACATTTCGTTTCGCCGCTAAGTCTTTTTGGCTCTTCAGTCGTTTCCACATAGCCCGGTTTAGCAGTACTTCAAAAGTAGAGTGACCAGCACCGCGTGCTGGCGAGGACGCGGAGCCACAGGAGCTCGCTTTCACCGCTAATGGGGGTGCAAGGTGGTGCAGCCACTTTAGAAGACAGTTTGGTAGACAGTTTCGTGCAAAACTGAAACTACTTTTGCCATCCAATCCTGCAGTTACACTCATTGGTATTTACGTGACTGGGTGGAAAATTTATGTCTGCACAGAAATTGGCACGTGGATGAATAAACTGTGGTTCATGCATACAATGGAATATTATTCAGTGCTAGAGGAAATGAGCTATGAAGCCATGAAAAGGCATGGAAGAAACTTAAATGTCTGTTACTGAGTGAAAGAAGCTGATGGGAAAGGTTTCCATTCTGTATGATTCCAAATGTAGGACATTCTGTAAAAGACAAAATTATGGTGACAGTAAAAAAGGCAGTGGTGCCAGGAGTTGGAGGGAGGGAGGGGCGAATACGTGGAGCACAGAGGATTTTTAGGGCCGTGAAGCTCTGTATGATGCTATAATGGTTGCTACACATCGGCATGCATTTGCCCAAGCTTAAAGAATGCATATCAAGCCCTGGCCGGGCGGCTCATTGGCTGGAGCGCTGTCCCGTACACCAAAAGGTTTTGGTTCCATCTCCCTGTGGTCAGGGCACATGCCGAGGTTGCGTGATTGATCCCCAGTCAGGGCGCATATAGGAGGCAACTGATGTTTCTCTCTCTCACTCCCTTCTCTCTCTAAAGTCAACGAACATATCCTCATGTGAGGATTAAGAAAAAGGAGCATATACAACATCAAGAGTGAAACTTTATCTGAGCTATGGACTTGTGTGATAATGATGTGCCAGCGTAGATTCATCGGCTGTAACCAGTGTAGTGCCCTGGTGGCGGATGCTGATAGTGGGGGAGGCTGTGCGGGAAGTGGGGGGCGGGTTATATAGGAACTCTTGGTACTTCCTGATCGATTTTGCTGTGAACCTCAATCTGCTCTAAAAATAAGTTCATTTTTATTTATTTTAAAGTTTTATTTATTTATTTATTTATTTATTTATGTGGAGGGACCGGAGAAAGGCTTGCTCATGGGTGCCCAGGGATGGCACTCAGTGGTTCTGGTACCATGGACAAGTTGTTTTCCCGCTAGCTTGCCAATTGCTCAAGTTTATTCATTGTTTTTTTTTTTAATTTTGTTTCCACAGCACCACTAAACCGATGGCACTGTATGTAGTAGGGGATTAATAAGTATTCGATTAAATGAAATGAAGAATCTCATGCTTCACGTAATAAACATGTAATTCCACCCACATAAACCCCATGATGGCCTCAGTGTCAGCAGAAAAACTGGCGCTGTTTCTGAAAACTCTGGAGCCTGGGGCAGCTGCAGACTTGGAGGAGGGGCAGTGCTAGGAGACCTGGCTCAGGACTGGAAGAACAGCTGGGTCTTGGGAAAGCTCAACTCTCTTTGACTTAATTCTGGAAGAACTCTGTGCTCCTGGGGATCGGCCCTTGTAAGTCCAGCAGACACCCCCCCGACCCCCGCCACTTGCTGGATTTACAATACATCACAGAGCAGAGCTGTCTCTGCTGGTCAAGGTGCTCACCCGCTGGAAGCCTCAGTTTCCTCATCTGTAAAAGGGGAGGGCAATATTGTGAGCATTACATGAGGTCATGTCTATAAACTCCTTGGCAAAGTTATTAGCAAATGTCCGTGTCAATTAATGAAAAATGTTTCTTCTTAATATTAAGTATTATTAGATGTTACATGATAGTAACAAAGTGTTGGAGATGGGATCGGGGAGCTCAAGCGGTGCCGGTGCCTGTGTGAGCTCTTCTGCTGTCTCCCACCACCTTCTTTCCACTCAGCTTGCTGTTGGCACATACTAAGATGAACTTTTTGACTTCCACAACCTTTGTATTTCCTTCCTTTCTTTTCTTCTTCTTTCCTTGGTCCACCCCTCCCTTCTTTATTTTTATTCTTCTTTCCTCCCTCTTCTCTTTTCCTCTCCCTTTCCATTTATTATTTTTAAAATGAGTTTATTTTGTCCCTTGCTATTCTTGGCTGACTAACTGAGGTTCCTTGTATCGAGATTTCTTGCCAAAGCTATATTAAGCTCACCAGGTTGCTAAACTTAAGCCAGCCTGTTTCTGCTTTCTCTTGGAAGGCTTGCAATACCCATAACAAGAAAGGTATGAGGTCAAAGGATTGTTGTTCAGAGCAAAGGGGTCTGCTTCACACAGAGCTTCCCAGAAGGAAGGCAGAGCCTGAGAGGAAAAAGATCTGCGACCTCCAGCATAATCTATAACAGCAGTTCAGACCTCACTCCCTGCCAAGTCAATGCCGCGGCCAATCTCAAAGGCTATTTTTCAAATTGCATTTTTGGCCAGCTCAGCATAATGTGTATGTGATAGCTTTACTTCGGGAAACAATGGGGAAAAATAGTTTCCCAGAGAGGGAGGCAGTTGAGTTGCTTCCTTTAATTCTCTCCAAAGCACCATGTGGAATTTATGTGTTGATCTGCATCTAAACAGGACTAAGGTCCAAGAAAGATACAAAAGGAGAGATGAGATACACAGTGGCCCTTATGTAGGGCCACCGGAAGGAGGTGGAGAGAAACCTGGGATTGAATTCTAGTTCTGCCACCTTCTCACAGGAGGGAGATTGTTTTCCCTCTGTTTCTTTCTGTGGGAAATGCTGATAACAATAAAGTGGAGGCGGGGGAGGGGAGTCTGAAGTGACATTTGTAAATCTCTCGGGGGGCCTGGCGTAGAGCAGGTACAGAATGACCTTGTCCAGGTGGGTATTTTCATGTGTGAATGGAAAGACATTTAAAAATCCTTTTAATAAAGTTCTTTGGAGGAAGTTAAATGAGACCTTCAGCAAATAGTATCACAGGTGGATGTCTTCCCTCCCACTTCCGCTTGTCTCCAAAGCTCCATGGTGCAGATTATCTATTCCAAAGATAGACACAACTGTATCTCCCATCCCACCTGCCCTTCTAGAACTTTGCCATTCCCCTATTAAGTTTTGGCATCTAATTTTTCTCCCTCTGAATCTGGGTGGCCTTGGAACATGCCCGTTATAATTCTGTGGGACTACAGAGGACAAGTCATAGAAGGCAATACCATTTGATGCCTTATTACTTGGAATACTTGCTCTTGAAGCATTCAGCTGACAGGTAAGCAACTGACATCACTGAGGCTGCCATGCTAGGAGGAAGCCCAACCTAGCCCATGTGGAAAGACCATAGAGAGAGTTCCCAAATTCTCTAACCCCATTGCCTCCCACAGTCAGGGACTGACTGCAGTCTCATGAGAGAGAACTAAAAGCAGAATCTTCCAACTGAGCCCTTCCTGAACTCCTCAATGAGGTTAATGGAATGCAGACAATGAACACATAATGAAAGTTAATTGGCAGAGAAATATGGCCTCCATCACACTCTACAGAGCAAAATAACATAGGGTTCAAAGCATAGGCCCGGATATCAGGGAGGACCAGGGTCTAAATTGACCCTATTAGGTACTTTAGCTGTGTGACCTTTAAGAAGTCCACATGGCTGAAAAGCTGATAAAAATAATGCCGAGGTCGTGGAATTACTGTCAGGATAAACGAGGTGGTTCAGGTTAAGAGCTTAGCATCAAAGTGCACAAAGTAGACACGTTTTAAATATTGTTTGCCATCATCCTCACCACCACCGGTGCCGACACCGGCACCACCACCGCCAGCAACCCTGTTCTGTAATCAGTATGATGGGCTTTGCTCCGAAGGCCTTGGAGCTGGCTGGAATACACCCCTTTCTTTCACTAATCACACTTTCTTCCTCATAGACACTTTTCCCTCCAACCCATAGTCTGTCTATAGAACTGCATTTCTCAGCCTTTATGCTAATGCCACATTAATGAGGAACTGTTTCAAACAGTCAATCAATCCTTCCTGCTTTGTACAGCTCACCTACAATCAGCTATCACTTTACCCCTCAATATTCTCAGCTGCTTCGGTTATCATTACCTATTAATGACCAAATACTCTGGAACGGAAAATCTGTTTTAACTATGGGTGCAGAATGCTCTATTCCTTGGTCTGTTGGGCTATTCAGCTCAGCCTTTGAATACCTACGTTAAGCCAATGGAAGAGAAAATGAAGGTTCAAAAAAGGTAAAATTATTTTGTGGTTTAATTGTTCATTCACTTACTCATTCATATATTCATTTGGTCATTCAACAGATAGTTATTAACAGCTTCCTATGTGCCTGGCTCTGGACATACAAATGTAAATAAGGCCGATGTGACTTCTGTGCTCATGAATTTTCAGACTGGTGGATGGCTTTGTCATTATCAGATAACCCTGGATTTGAATCTGACTCTGTCACTACATATTTGAATGGCTTAAACTTATTTTGATCCCCATTCTTTCCTTAGGGTTTTAGCAAGGAGGAAATGAATTAACATGAGGAGGGTGCTCACCACAGCACCTGGCCACATGTACGTTTCTTTTCCCAAATGTCATATAATGCGTAACCACTAGACCCAGGAGTAGCTGGCTCCCACGTTTGTGCTTTTAAAGGATTTTCTAATTATTTTAATTATATTTCAGTCTCACTACTTTTGTTTTTCCCCCAAGTCATTTTTTCATCACTCATTCAAAAATTTTAAAAATTGCTTTTCCATGTCTTTTTTATACCTCTTCTACAGAAACCAATGCATGAACTGATAAGAAAATCACAAGGCAACTAGTGTCATCACAGAATAAAAAAGAACAAGAACAGTTATCGTTCTTCAGGTGATACTTGGGAAGCCACAGTGAAGCGTTGGGTGATGCAAGCTGCCTTATCTAAATGGTACAGCAGAAAGAGCCACAGTTAGCATCCAGTCCAAAGGAACTTACCTGGTCTTTTGGTAATTTACAGAAAATTTTTCTTCATTGAAAAGTTGGAATTATTACAAAATTGTATTAATGATCTGGGGGACTGCCATTAAAAGCCCACCAGCCTTATTGCACTGCATGTAAAGTCATTCAAGACCTCTGAGCCCCCTGTCCTGTCGGACACCCCGCTGTCATTCTTTTCTTGCCTTCCACAACACCACTTACTCCAAGCCAACCAACCAACCAACAGTTGTGCTTCTCTCTTTTTCTTTTCCCCATTTATCTACTTCTTAAATGTTGAGTTACCTCCTAAATCTCCTGGTCTTAATCCTCCCTGGATGACCCCACTCCTAATCTTCTAATCTTCTAATCTACTTTGCGGAAGCCTTTCCTTCCCTATCAGTTGCCAGGTCTCTAATTCACATCTTCATCCTCTCTCACTAGAACTACCATAAAACCAACTGGTCTCCCTTTGCAAACCCCTCGTCTCTCTGAGCTTTGGTTTCCACACTGTCACCAGAATTATTTTCCTAACACCAGGCTTGTCTATGACACTCCTCAAAGATTGACATGACTCCCTACAGCATTAAGTTCAAGGTGTAGCACAGGATGTGCAGTTCTTCCTGGCGTTGCGCTGTATCTCCGTCTTCTCTCTCACCACATCCTACCTGCTGCCTGCCTTTCTGCTATAATGTATCTCTTGGTATTCCATACAGTTTTCGTTTTTCCCTACCTGTCTTCTCATCAGACAATGCACTTCCCTTATTTTCTATCTTTTGCTCTATTTCCCATTTTATGCTTCTCAGAATACTGAGCTTAGGAAATACTCTACTGAAGGAAAGGAGCTCTGGCCAAGAATTCAGGGTGGTACTGCACCAGATTCCTCTCTCCCCTTGGAGGCTACCTGCACATTAGCACTTCAAGCACTCCGGGAAGTCCTTAAACAACACATAAACCTGGTTAGCTTTGTTTAATATTTTCTTACCATTGGGTTTTTTTTTTTTTCCTGGAAACCCCTAGATACTATAGTTTATTAACTCTATTTTGGGAAACACTGAACTGTTCAAATCCTCTTCATTCATGGTTTTTCTTTATATGTCCATTATGCATTTAATTGCGCATATTTATTTAATACCACAACAGGCATTGGAGAATGTACTGAGGGAAAAACAGAAGGCAAGATGGCCACAGTCCCTGCTGTTGCGAAGCTTATAGTTTTGCCTGAAGGGCACGTAAATAAACACGCGACAACCACAAAGTGTGGTGGGAGCTGACATTAGGGGAAGTCAGTGCATTGTAATGGGACTTAGTTTGGGGGATGGTTAGGGAGGGCTTCCTAGAGAAACTGGCTTTATATGAGGACCAGAAGGAGAAGTGGGAGTTAGCCAGAGGGAAGTTAGGGCAGGAGAGGGAAACAGTGCTATAGGCAGCGTCACCTGCTTGTGTGAAAGCCCGGAAATGAGAGAGAGCACAGGATGGCTGAGCAACTGGTCACCCTTCCACCTCCCCTCCGGAATCTTCCTCCGTCATCCTACCTTATCCGAATGTTTAAAAAATGTTTGTTGAGTTGCTATTTCCCCTACATTAATTTGATCACACTATTATTTTAGAAGGAAAGTGTGATATGTTGAAGCACAGAGAACGACATACCCGCCAACACGCACACACCATCCCCAGCACTCACAGTCAAAGTGAGGGAGTTGCTTTTTTAAAAAGGTTTATTGTTATAAATGTATATGGATGTTGGTTTACTAATTTTATTTCTAATTTATTTTTTAATTAAAGAATTAAATATAGATATGTAACTGCAAATGGTTAGATGATTTTCTTAATTAACTCCATTGTTGTCTAATCCTCTTTGACATGTTTTCCATTCTTAGGTGACTTGCTTCTGTCATCTAGCAAATAGAGAAGCAAAACTGTAATTGGGCAGTTGGACCAGACAGAACGGAGTGTACCTATGCACCTAGAAGTCGGAATCAACATCTTTCCCTTTAGCCACCACGCCGAGATTCCTCTCTTGTAGCCCTAATTCTCGATCTACTGGAAGTCCTGCTTTTCTCCCCCCACGGCTGCCCTCTGGGAATAAAGGAAGAGCCATCCTTTGTCATCCGTGGAAGAGAGGGTAATGCCTCTTAATTAGCGGAAGAAAGTAGTGCAATGTAGTGAGAACGTTGCAACTGTTTCCAATTAATCCCGCATGCAGTTTGGCAAAGTTAATAATCCATAAAATGACCTAGGATCTAAATATGGAGAAAAATCATCTTTTATCAGACATTGTTCTGTTGTTCCAACAAAAGCAAAATAATTCAAAGGCTAGATGCATACAAGGTCAAAGATTTACAGCATCATAAATTCGATCCTAAATATAATCTCAAATAGAAAAGAACTGGATATGCACCATTCAGATTTTATGAACTCTCAAATGTTTTACAATCTCTATAAATCATCACACATTGATATGTATCAATTCAAGCACCAGTAATTAAACATTATTTGATTGAATCCACCTTTTGTCATGAAAGCAAAGATACCTTCCTGGGCATGGAAAAGCAGGAAAAGCATGTACCTTTAAATTCTATCAAACACTGAATTTCTAAATTCTTTGAGGATATAGAATGTGTCTTGCGCATCTAAGAACCCCTAAAAATGCCTCGGAGTACACCTTACCACAGATCTATAATGCTTTTTCAAAATTGGGGTAAAATACACCACATAAAATTTACCATTTCTGCCATTCCTTCTTCCCGTTTTTTTATTGTTGCTTATGTGTTAGAGGATCCCACCTCCTGAGGGTGAGCAGCAGGAGACGGGGTGTGGATTGGAGCCCGTGTCCATGCACACAGGCAGCGATTCCCTCATGGGTGCTTTTCACTGAATCACTTTGTAAGTGAGGTCAGCAAAGGGCAGCCTGGGTGAGTTTATGAATCTGGTGTTTCTTATCCATAGTTGTTCACACCTTGGGGAGGAGCTTCCCCAAAAGGGAATATCTCAGAACTCTCTGACTGTATGAGAAGATTTATTTTTAATATTAGGCTCACCTGTGGTATTTTGACTGTAACTCTATATACTAATGTTTTAGTCTACTTTGCATAATTTTCTGTGCTAGCGCATGCCTTCAGCTTTATAAACATCAGATTGTACGTGTATTTGCTTGTACGCATGTTCTTGGCTTCTACTCTGCCTTGGGTTCTCATAATGCTGTATCCTCGACTCACACCTGCTGGTGGCTCACCTGTCCCAACATAATTAACAACTCTGCGACTTCCCGGAATCCCGGTGTTAGGCTTAAAGGATTTTTAGCCCCCACCCATTTTAGGTGAGAGTCAGATTCAAGTGCAGAGACAGGAAGTGGTGTGAGAAGGAGCAGTCAACTATGCTATGCCTTAGCTTTCTACTTGCTTCTGTTCATACTTCTAGTTTGCAAGGGGGACCTTTGACTTAATTTACAAGGGTGATTTATGCCATAACAAATAGCCATTAAGAGTGCCACATGCGGTGGGCCAAGCCATAGACATGACATAGGAGGCAAGGTAAGTATAACATAGTTGTCATTAATTTGCTACTACTCTGGGCTACTTCTTAAAGGGTCATTTATGCTGGTCTATTTAAGCCATTCATCAGCTGAAGGTTTATCGAAATGTACTGGTACCCAAGGATAATCTGTAGGTGAACTGGCATGGGTGAGTGGCCTTGGCTGTGAACTTGGCCCTTAGCAAATAATTCCTCACATGGAGCTGGTGCCATAGGGAGCCCAATAAGCATAACATCAAAGTGAAAACTATATCCTTGCTCTGCAAACACCTCTTTGAATCCTATTGAAATTCTTAAGGCTAATCTATATAGGCGTTTTGAAGCCACCACTGTCTTCAGTGAAGGAGTAACAACCATTTCAGTGCGTCCCCATGTGCTGTCCTTGCATTTGCAATGAAAAGACAGCAAGTGTCTATGTCCAACTGATACACATTGAGAAGCAAGCCTGTTAGAACATCGGAATTGATCTATTCATGAGAGGCCGAGAAATGTAGATGGCATGAATGAGTGTAACACTTAGAGCTTCATTAAACATGTCCACGATCACAAAAACCTCCAGCCTGTTTGCTTTTTACGTGGCAGGGCCAGGATGAGCTGTAGGAAGGGCATGACCCAGGGAGGCTGGGAACGTGCATTCCGGCCCATTCCTGGGAACACAGAGCTGGCAGCCGACAAAGCTGGGTGAACTCTCACGGCCCCTTCCATTCAGGGTTTGATGTGCATTATGAATTCTAAACTGAGCTCTGGTCAGCCATCTAGAAAGTGATTTTATGTTTACTGAATATTTCACCCTTCTAAATAGAAACACTTCCAGCTTGTTACCCTGTTATTTAAGTTGTTTAGCAGAAGAGTCAATATATTGAGGCTCTCAGTTAACACACAATCCTCTTACAACTGTGTTTACACATAAGAAATTCCTCTTTTAATACCGAAAGATGGAAAGGTGCTTTAAGGAGACTTAACAATGCCATCCTACACCATGAGTTATTTAATTGCGGTAGGAATTCATGTACCAAGAATCGTTCCTTAATTAGTCTAACCCCAAACATCAGTTGTGTGTGTGAATTGAGCTGGTGCAACGGGGTGTGCTGCGGCTGTCGGGCAGCAGAGGCAGTGATGCCGTTCAGGTTTTATTTTTAAAGTTTGGGTAATTATAACTTAAACTAACAGCAGGGGGAAAGGAATCACTTGTTTGTCTCTCTTATTACAGCTTCTCTGCCCCAAGAACTCTTTCCTTTCTTGCAGCACTTATCTAGCTAGCGCGGTGTTACCCTGTCCTGAGGACTTCAGCATCAGCGATTTGATCACAAACTGTAGAGTAAACATTTTGCGACAAATGATTGCCACCCTGATTCATTAGGCCATGGAATGAACACAGTCATTTAACTCAGTACATTTGCTTGATGTAAAACTTGAACAATCAACAAACAGCAGTTTGGCATAGGAGGAAAAGTTCGGGCCTAGACAGCAGCAGACCTGGATTTGAGTTCCCTTCTGCCAGGAACTAGCCCGGGCACCCGGGCCACCCCCTGGCTCCCTAGGCCTAGGTTTTTAAATGCTTTCTTAGGTTGCACGCAGCTCTGAGATGCCAGGACCCTGGTGGCCAGGAGGGTGTAGCAATAAAGAGGAGCAGAGTGGCACAAGTATGCAATGTACTTGGCTAATCTTGCTTTCCTCAAGTTAGTGCGTGGTGAATCGGCCTGAGTACTGGCTATGATTTAGACGGGTGAGGAAAGCGTTCTGGAGAGGACAAGTGATTACACACTGTTAGTAAGTGCAGGAGAGAGTGCAAACCAGGGATTCTCACGCTGGGTTATCTAAGGCAATATCTTTTAGATTGCGCAGAAAATAAGGCATCTGAACTAAAAGGCTTTACGGCTGTCGTTTCCAATAGTGACTCATTGTCCTTGGACTAGGGAGGGATCACAGCTTTTGGAATCTAAGTATCTTGGTTCTAGTTCAGAGTGATTTTGTCACAAAATGCAGCCTCTATGCTAAATATACATACATACACACACACACACACATATATTTAAGAAGCAACATTATATAACAATTAAGAGCGTGGGCTTAATATATAGATTTGTACAGGAATGTTCATGGCAGCTTCGTTTGTAATAGCCCAAAACTGGCTGTTAACAGCCCCAGTGCCCGCTGACCGGTGAGTGGCGAACTGCGGCACACCCACAGCACGGAGCACTGTAGCGATGAGAACGGATGGACTGTTGATGCCTGCAACGTTGTGGGTGGATCTCAGAATACGCTGAGTGAAAGAAGCCAAACAAAAAAAGTGTTCATACTGTATGAGTCCATTCATATAAAATTGTAGCAAATGCAACTTGTTTATAATGAGAGGAGGCAGGGCAGTGGTTGTGTGAAGATGGGGGAAGTTAGAAGGTGGCATTGGGAAATTTTGGGAGCGTGGCACCAGTTCATTACCTGCATTATGGTGATGGTTTTGTGACTGTATACATATATTACATGCTCTCAAATTGTACACTTTATTTATTATTTTTTAAAGATTTTATTTATTTATTTTTAGAGAGAGGGGAAGGGAAGGAGAAAGAGAGGGAGAGAAACATCAACGTGTGGTTGTCTCTTGCACGCCCCCTACTGGGGACCTGGCCTGCAACCCAGGCATCACCAATTCCTGACTGGGAATCAAACTGGTGATCCTGTGCTTCGCAGGCCCCCACTCAATCCACTGAGCTACACCAGCTAGGGCTCAAATTGTACACTTTATATGCAGTTTATTGTATATCAAATACTTCAATACAACTGTTCTAAAAATGAAGACCAACTCTGTCTGTGGTCTCTGGGTGGCTGGGACTGGGGTCCCAGCACTGCCACCAGCTCCCAGATGCAGGACGGTGACGCCCCTGGTGGAGGAGGTGGGGGTGGGTTAGAGGGGACTGTGAAGCCCTCCTCCACCTCCAGGACTGCTAGTGCTATCAACTCTCCCCCACCCGCAACACTGTGGGGCGGGTGTGCAGCAAGGAGGAGATTTCTGGGAATCAGAAACATCCCTTCATCTGCCCCTGGCATCTTTGTGTATATTTAAATGACACATTTTAACCTAAAGGGAGACAGAATAGTTTGAATGAATCTTCAATTCTGCAAGTGAAGACTCTTTCCCACATGGGGAAGTGAATAAAAACACCCTCCTTCCCCTCCCTGCAAAAAACCAAAACTGCAGGATGCCTGGAGTTGAAACCTAGCCTCACTATCCACTATTAACCTCATGAAAAAAGGAGAGTAACAATCATTTTTACTTCACAAATTTGCCATGAAGATTAAATGACTTAATACTTGCAAGGTGCTTAATAAGAACTAGGTGTTATTATTTTCTTAGAACCACTGAGAAAGGATTCTGTTTTATCTTTTGCATCTCATTCCCATTAGATTTAAGTTCATTAGTCTATTTAAGGACTATTAAAGCAAGGCACACTAATGCAGCTTCTCAAATCTCTGCTTAGCACCCTGTCTGGGAGCTGCTTCCTGGCCACAGTCACTCTTCGGTCCACGCCCCAGATTTAGTTTCTCTCCTAACGGGTACCACCATCTGACGTCTGTGTCATTGCGCACATCGCCTTGTTCGTTTGTTTACTGTCTTCCTCCACCCGAGCTTGAGCTCCCTGAGACCAGCGACTTTGGTTCACTAATGTGAAAGTCATCGAATACATGTGTTGAATAAGTGAACAACTGTGTTATCTGCAAAACCATCGTTGGTGCTGGCGGCAGCATGGTGGTAGCGTGCAGTGTTGCCTTTGTCCTTGCTGGTCGCACGTAGAGGTTTAGGGTTCCTTCTGATTCTGTGCAGCGCGGCCAACACACAGAGGTGGCCGGGCAGGAAGAAGACCTGAAATTAGTGAAATCAGTGAAGTCCCAATCCCCTTTCGTTCCTGATTCCACAGAATTAAGAGATTGGAGAGGCTAAGTAAGTATTTGAAACAATAAGATGAGGGCTTGAGGCTATTGCTAAAATGATGGATAGAAACCTTCCAGTTTAGAAAGTTGTGAACATGATGGCTTTGACGTGATCTATCTTTAGACTGTTTCGTTTATAGTCAACGAGAAGAGAAATTGGACAAACGCTGAGACCGAGGCACCAAATCACCCAGCCCTCCACTGTCCCTTTCGAGTGCACCCAATTTATTCTGGTTTAGGTAACTCGGATCTGCCCAGACTGTCTTTTTCATTCTTTTTAATTGTATAAACACAAAATAGAAATCTAAACCTCAAAGGATTTTTCTTGACTTGCTTCCACGTTCCTGTCTTGTCCTCCTGCTGCCATACATCCTGTCGATGTTATTTCTTCAAGTTCGTAGCTTCAGGAGAGATGTGAAAGGGCACAGATGCCAGTTAAACGTATTGTCTTCTTTGAAGCTGCATCCAAACGATGCTCTACGAAGTATGTGCAAGACCTGCCACTGCACTGCAATCAATCCTCATGTGAGTACTTGAATTTGATATCTGCGCGTAAACAGAACACTGAATTTTTTCTTTCTGAATCTCTCCTTAGGAGTCTGCAGATAAGGCTTTATTAAGGAAGTAGCCCAGTTTCAGTGCATACAAAAGACTTCCTGAGTTAGCATTTGTCATCGTTTGTGTTTTAATTATCTCATTTGATCTCTTTATTGTTGCAATTACATTCTAATTTTATGTGCAGACACTGAGTGCCTTGGGCTAGATGAATCAATTAATACTACAATTATTATTATACCGTATAAATATTAGTGGATAGGTGGCTTGAGTAGCTGCAGATCCATTACTTTAATTTTGAATAAAGAGAGACTGGCTGTGGAAAATTCTTTCAGATTATTTTGAAGTAAAAAGATGAGATTCTTCCTAAAGTCCTAAAGGCACATAAGGGGTTTGACTGGGTTCTTTTGTTTTGTTTTGCTTGTGGCTACATCAACATGCTTTCATTGCTACAAACGTGCATAGCTTTTCAAGGGGCGAGAAGAGAAGACCGCCTATCTTGTTCTCTGTGATGCTCAATCTGAAGTCACCAGGCACTGCTGCCGACCAAAAGCTCCCAGTGAATTGGGAGGTTGAGCAGGTTGTGAGGACATTAGGAATGACCTCTTTTCGGGCAAAATGAGCAACTATACCTCATGGTCATGGAGTGAGCTTCTAGCTTAGTGCCCAGGCCAAACAGATTTTTTCAGGAGCCTGTTTCATGTCCCACAAAGCACACAGGGTGGCAGCCCCCATGAGCACTGGCCAAACACAGACTAGAGCTTGTCCTTAGGGTTTTGTGATCAGAGAGAAACAAAATGAGGAAGCCAGGGTCCTAAGTCTGTTTCCGTCCTAGGAAAGGTACCCATGTTCCCCTATCAAACTGTCCCCAAACCCAAACACACACAGGCGCACGTGCACAGAGTTACCCACACTTATACATTCACACACACACGCATGCCATAAATAACAAATCAATAGCTGAGACGTTCCCTTTCCTTTGTCTTAATGTCTGCATTGTAATATCACTATTTATCATACTTTAGGTTCTTATTTATTCTCCAAACCATGGGTTTATTTTGTTCATATATCGGATTGTAGCCATTGCTAACATAGATTGAGCATTTGCAAGGCAGAGTGTGCATTCCTAGGTCTTTGTGCTTTTGTGAATCTGTTTGTGGGAAACTCTGCTTTGTGATTTTTGCCCTTATTTAATTGAAGGCTCTGATGCTGACACGGCCACTTCCATTTCATTCATCCCTTCACACGTTCACCCACGAATCCAGCCTTTAGTAATGCACTCCTCGTTTACAATATGCATAGCCTTACGGTATGTGCTTACCTAGACTCCACTTTCAGCATGCTCCTACATTTATTCTGGGGCCCTGGACATTTACATGAACTTGCCGTGATAGAGACTGCCGATGCCCTCTTTTTAGGAAGAGGCCCTCTCCTGAGTTTAGGTAAACATACATGGCCATCATACTCAAAACTAAATCTGCCGACCTTCCACGTAGCTAGATTTGACCAGGAGACCGAAGTCAGGTTAAAAGGAGATAGCCAAAGTAATGTATGTGGCTTTTGGGTCATCTTCTTTAAAGAGAAAGGTGCTTCCCAAACCTTCTTTCTCTCCTTCCCACCTTCTGAGAAGTGACAATGGCTGGAACAATCCTAGAAGCCACATGGAGGTTGGCAGAGCCACTCCACCAGCCCAGGACCACTCCTTTCTAGGCTGTTAGAGAAAAACACACGTCTATCTATATGGTTTGAGCCACCGTCTTCTGGGCCCTCTTTGTCACAGCAGCGTAGCCTTCACCTGAACTAATACAGTTGCCTACACGATAGCCCTTTCCGTCACCTTTCTCAACTCAGGACACAGCTCAAGCTTTTATGGTTAAAGTACTGATGCATCCATTCTCATACCTAGTTACTGGCCAGCTGGCCTTGAATGGACATTTGTTTCCGCCCTTTCCAACCAGGCAGAGTCCCAGCTGTTGTCCCCTGTACCTTTCTTTGCCGTGACTCACCACCTAGGGTCCTCACCTGGGGGACAAGTCAACGCTGAAGGGAAGCATTGCTTGGCTGGCAATGCTGATCTGCACATGCTGTTACAACAATGCAGACAAAGGTAATGGTTACCGAACAGGAGGGTAATTGTTTGAGGACTGAGTGTCAGCTCTCTGGCACTTCTCTCTTTGTATAGTCCCCAAAGAGGGTCTCCAGACATACAAAAAAATCTCCATTCAAGGGGAGCATTAGGAGGTTTAACCAACAGATTAGAAAGTCTTTTACGTGTAGTATTTGGGGATAAAATCTTCTTTAAAGAAAAGTGGTGTAAAAACATTAAAAGGAGATGATAGTTATGCTGGTTTCTCAAAAGATGTTGTCATTTGCATCAACATCTTAAAACAATGATTACTCAGCCAAGAAGAGCCACGAAGACATTTACAGAAAATTGAGAGGATCGCTTCTGACAAGCTAGAATGAAGAAGCAATCTCAGTTGAGGCTGATCACTTAAAAATCACTCAAGAATATCATCTAAGGCTCTAGGTCTTTTTATTTTCCACGTTAAGATAACACAGTGAAGAAGTTGTAGGCTTTGGCTGTGAATAAATTGTCCTCAGAAAAGGTGAGCTTGGCAGCTGTTTATGTGGTGTAACTGAGGAACAATGAGTCATTTGTTCTTCAAATATTTCTGTCTCAAGTCTGAGAGTCACTTTGTTGCCTCCACTTCCTTGAATCAGACCACTGTCCTCCAAGCTCTTCCAATAAAAGGCCAATGCGTCATTTGCAAACAACATTTTAGAGTCCCTACGTCTTGCGTCTGGGAAATTTTATCACAATCACTACCAATAAATCCACACTGAGTATCTGGAATGAATATTTTGAAGGACTGGGGTATCTGGGGTCAGGTGCCCTAAAGCAGAGCCCAGGTGGAGAGTCAGGTGTATGCTCTCAGGAGGAAAAGAGTGAACAGGGGCAGGTGAGGGCAGGGCGGGGGCTGAAGCAAGGATGTGATCTCAGATGGATTCTAGCTCCAGCCTGACTCCACTGGACCTTCTGAAGCATGGATTGCCCCCCAGAACTGATACCACCTTTAGGCAAGGGGGCCAGTATTTTGTACTCCTGTGCCAGTCATGCTTCATGGGCTGCCAGCTGTCCTGGGTGGGGGACAGGTGGGGGTGAATGGGCAGGGGCATAACCTCCCACAGGGGGCAGTTTACATTTGCATGGGGCCGATTTCCAGTGCAGAGCTTGTTGCACTCTGCCACAATTAGAATCTTCCGGAGGTCTTTAAAAATGCCACTATGATGCTTCCACAGTCAGATAATGTGATTTAAGGGGCTTTTGCCTGAAACTTTCTGACATCCCACCTTTCTCCTTCATGACTCACGTGCCCTTCCCGTGAGCTGCCCTTCTTTAGTCTTGCCTTGCGGTGGGACACATCCACTCTGTTGTTCTCTCTGGCACCTTTGCCTCCTTTTATTATACAGTCAATCACTCTCTACTGAAGTTGTCTTTCTATCCATCTGTTTGTCCATCCATAGGCCTGGACTCTACCTTGAGAATACACACAGAGCTTTAATTCATCTAGTATGACCCCCAGCACAGTACCCAGCACGAAGGATAATGTCAGGGTTTGTTATACGAATGAATGAGTGCATAGAACGGTGATATTTTAATTGAATGGTACAGACACAAACGGTCCAGGAGCTCTGAAGCAGTCCTCATGGCTGAATCAAGCTTTGAGGGAAAGGTGGATACAAAGCCAGATTCTGAAGGAAAAAGAGAAAAACAAATTGCTGTAATACCCTAGTTTCAGGTCTACCTAGAATCCTGAGGGTTAATTCAGGCCTGTTTTGGCGGTAGGAAGTGCGACGGAAGCTGGATGAACCAGGCATTTTAATGCACCGCTCAGTAGCCTCCCGTAAGCACTAATCATGTTTTTTTTTTTTTTAATTTTGTTTGATTTATTGGGGTGACATTGGTTAATAAAATTACATAGGTTTCAGGGGTGCAATTCTAGAATGCATCATCTATATATTGTACTGTATGTTCACCCACCCAAGTCTCCTTCCATCAACATCTACCCCACTTTACCCTCTTCTGCCTCCGTCCCACCCCCCATTCCCTCTGGCAATCACCATTCTGTTGTCTGTGTTTTTGAATTTCTTTCCTCTGCTTAATCCTTTCACCTTTTCTACCCAGCCCCCCAACCCCCTCCCCTGTAACTAACCGTGGCTAACACAGGTAGTGAAACCTGCTTTGGAAAGAGACCTTGCCCCTCTCCCATGGTCATTAGAAGATGATTACGCATCATCCATCAGCAGGCCTTCCTCTCAGGAGGCATCAGTCTTCCCATTCAACGTGTTAATGAATCCCGTGTGAAACAGTGGGACAGGTGGGGACAGGTGCCATCACCCTGGTAATGATAGATGACTCTTCTGTCCCTCCTCATCTGCGCCTGACAGAGGGTCTCCACAGCTAACACAGAGCCTGACTGTGACAGGGACTTGAAACAGAGCCAACCACCCTGCTGAGGTTTATTACAGGTAAGAGACAGATGATGCTGGTGACAACAGACACCTGTGGGGAGCAGTCAGAGCTTAGCACTCTTAACTCAGAGAGGGGCTCCCCTGCCAGGAGAACCATTCCTTTTCAATTTCCAGGAGACAGCAGGGGCTGAGCTTGCCCTTTTCCTGTGTGGAAAGGTTACATCCATCTTCTTACAGGAGGGCTTCAGGATGCCTCTGGGTTTGCTCTTCATCGGGCTGCTTTCTGCAACAACGTTTTAGATTCTCAGAGGGTCCTGAGCCCTGGGTTTCACCAGCATGGGTGTGCAAGTGCCCTTTTGGTGTGGGCACACGCAGACCTATTCTGTTCATCACAGTGTGTAAGGGCTCCGGCTCTGGAATTAGGCCTGCATTCGAATCCTGGCTATGTGGCTTTAAGCTAGTAACTGAGATGTTTTGAGCCCTGGTTTTATGATCTGTAAACTGGAAATAAAAATAATACCATTGTCATAGGCTTATTATAATACCTAAATGAGACTACCCATGCAAAAAACATTTAGAGTTGTTCCTACAACATAATAAGGGATTTAAAATGTTGATATTATTATTCTTGTTACTGCTATTTATTAATCTTCTAAAATTGGGACAATCTTTTTAAGAGACTGCGCAAGGACCTGAGGGCAGAAACAAGGGAGCCCTGGCCCCAAAGCATTCACAGTCTGGAGGGGCAGACTATGAGGATGCATTTGAGAGCACTAAATGAAGTCTAGTTTGCTGCTGGACCAGCACCAGCCTACGCTGTACATTTATGTGACTTAGAAAAATAGAAGCTCCCTTCTGCTGGTGGACTGGATTTTGGACCCCTCTCCTCTTGGCCTGGTGTCCTTGCTTATTAAACAGTCTGAACAACTGGGCATAATGACCACGGGTGATATGTGCTATATGCCAGCAGTATTAGCAAAATTGTGGTATTGTATTTGGGATGAAAAGATAAATTACACGTTCAGAGTAACATTTGAGCTGCATCTTAAGTGATGCCTAGGCTTCACAAGCCTTGCAAGATTTGCCAGAAAGGCACAGAGGAGTGAAAGGGGTTGGTGACTCCTTAGGCTAGAAAGCTGGGTGGGACCTGCATGGGAAGGGTGAGTGGTCCTTTGTCAATAAGCACCAAGAGATCATAATCTGTTCTGTCTGAACTTGGTGCCTGCTGGATGCTTGCAATATGGATTTGTAAATAGAGATTGGAGAGAGAATGCCACTCCACACATCCTGACGAGATGAATGAGGGACCAAGGCATGTTGTGATGGAGAAACAGAGTAAGTAGTGCTACCAGGGAAAACTCTTCAGGAGTTGACAGGCAACTTTCTATGGAGATTAATGAATATGAATCAAAGGTGAGTCCAAGTCATGTAGCCCAGGAGGCTTGGTGAATGTGATGCTGCAAAACAGGGTAGAGAGTGGGTGGGGCATGGGTTAGGGGCCAGCAAGGACTTGGGTTTAGGGGAACATAGGGTTTGAGGTGCCTGTGGTGTATCTAAACATAGATATGGATCTGGACGTCAGGGAGGGTCAGGGCATAGGTTTGGAATTCATCGATTTAAAGGGTAGACTTGAAGGAATCAAAATGGATGGCATTTTCCAGAAAGAGTATATAATGAGAAGAGAAGAAAATCCAAGACAGTATCTTGGGAAACACCAATAAAAATTTTAAAAAAGAGCCCCAAACAGTGGAGGAGATCCAGGAGAGAGAGGGGTGAAGGAGTGAAAGGCACCAAGTACACCTATCACTCTAGAAAAGGAACAAGTTAGTCCAGCGGGGCCAATAGCTGCAGCGTCCTAGCCAGGCGAGCTCTGGGAGGCAGCCTTTAGGGACTCTTGGGGACCTAACCAAAGAAGTTTCAGTACTGAGGTAAAGTCCAAAGCCACACTGCAGAGAAGATGGCATGTGAATTTAGGGGGGAAATGGGAGGAAGAATATAGACTTTTCTTTTTTCAAAGAGATGAGTGAAGACAGGAAAAAGAAATAATGTAATAATGACTTGAGGGGAAAGCAGGGTTTGTCAGGGTGAGTTTGGAGATATGTGAGAAAGGCTCTTAGAAATGGGTTATACATTTCTGCTTGGGATAGCAGAGAAATGGGAAACACTTTTTAAAAAAAGATTTTATTTATTTACTTTTAGGGAGAGAGGAAGGGAGGGAGAAAAAGAGGGAGCAAAACATCAATGTTTGAGAGATACATCGATTGGTCTCGCAAGCCCCCAACTGGGGACCTGACCCGCAACCCAGGTATGTGCCCTGACTGAAAACTGAAAGGGTGACCTTTTGGTTTGCAAGCTGGTGCTCAATCCACTGAGACACACCAGCCAGGGCGGTAAACCCTTTTTTGGGTGGCAGATAAACAGGAGTTCCCAGGACATTTTTGTTTACCCTTGGAATTCAGTTTTGGGCTTTCTGTAATATCAATGCAATTGCAAGATGGGATGCTATTTTTGTGTGCTTCTCTAGTGGGAACAAAGTCACCAGCTAAATCTAGTACTTTTTAAAAAAAATAATTTATTTATTTCTTTTTAGACAGAAGAGAAGGGAGGGAGAAAGAGAGGGAGAGAAACATCAATGTGTGGTTGCACCTCACGTGGCCCCCACTGGGGACCTGGCCCACAACCCAGGCATGTGTCCTGACTGGGAATTGAACCGGTGACCCTTTGGTTTGAAGCTCGCTCTCAATCCACTGAGCTACACCAGCCAGGACTAAATCTAGTACTTTTATTTTTTTTAAGTTTTTTTTTAAAGATTTTATTTATTAATTTTTAGAGAGGCGAAGGGAGGGAGAAAAAGAGAGAGAGAAACATCAATGTGTGGTTGCCTCTCACGTGGCCCCCACTGGGGACCTGGCCCGCAACCCAGGCATGTGCCCTGACTGGGAATCGAACCTGCGACTCTTTGGCTCACAGCCCACGCTCAATCCACTGAGCTACACCAGCCAGGGCCTAAATCTAGTACTTTTGAAATAAAATATGAATTCCAAATATTAAGGGGACCAGGGAAAATGTACCAATATTTATTAGATATCTGCTAAATTCTACTCCATGAATTAGAAGTTTTATGTATGTCTTATAACCTTCAGATAACTATATCATGTAGGATTTTTTCTCTCAGAACAGAGGTCCTTAACTTAAGAATACATAAAGTTGCCAATATTTTTGTGTTCGTCTATATGTGTGACATTTGGGAGAGTGTTCATACCTCCAATAAGATGATCGATAGGGTCCAAACTAACTATTGACTTAGATGATTGCTCATCTCAGAGAATAACATGATAATGAGCATTTATTTTCTTTTCATTTATATTCATACATTTTTAGAACATATACTATATCTTATATCCCTTGTGTGTCCCCATAATCCTGAGCAACTAATGGCCTACCAGTAATTGTTTATTAATTAATACGGTGTTATGTTTACTAAATATATTTTTAATCTAGAAGAAAAAGGCATTAGAGAAATCTTCACTTTCAATCTACAGCTGATATCACAACTTAACTGTTTTAGATCAACAGGTCAGTGGAGCCCTCAATAAAAAGGTGATAATGTTATTGGGAGCTATTTGTGCTTGAGATTTGCATCACACATTTCCTGTGAGATGTTTGATTGTAGGTACCATACAAATGACATCTGCTGTGTGTCCCTCATAGTACTTACTTCCAAGACAAATAAGCAACTTAGGTGGTGGTTCTGAGAGAACCAGAACCAGAGAAACAATCTGCATAATAAGCTTCTCACAGATGATTTCTATCATGAATGGTATGTATTGAATGATAACACAAGAGGAAATGGCTTGAAAATGTCTGTTTCCATTATGATAATCAAAAACCACTTATGCATTTTTAAGATGGGTTCAAATGAGTGTAAGCAACCACAAAACATGATTAGCTACTATAAGTTAAGAATTTTCATCTCACTTTATATCTCATTAAGAGTTTATGGAAATTAGCGCATTGACCAATGCTTGGCAAATCAATGTTAATGGAAAATTTAACATGTGTGCTGTGGTCGCTTATAGAAATATAATAAAACTAATAATAAGATTTGTATTTTACTTGTGTATAGTTTAAATAACATAAATGTAATTATGAATCAACAGAAGTTGATGTATGTATACATACTCACACATTTATCTACATCCATATCCACATGTATGTGTATGATTGTATACATACGCACAAATTACCTAGAAGCACACAGTTTCAGCAACCTATAATATAGGTCAATTTAACCTGAAGTGCAAAACTTTCACATATTTTTTTAAATTTTATTTATTTATTTTCCAAGGGAGGGGAAGGGAAGGAGAAAGAGAGGGAGAGAAATATCAATGTGTGGTCTCCTCCCACATGGCCCCCACTGGGGATCTGACCTGCAACCCAGGCATGTGCCCTGACTGGGAATCGAACCGGTGACCCCTTGGTTCGCAGCTCGTGCTCAATCCACTGAGCTACACCAGCCAGGCCAAATCTTTCATATTTTTAAAAATACTATCAAAAACCTCCATAATTTGTATTTGGCTATTTTATCTTTTAAAATTAAATTAATAAATTACAGTGTTTGATGTTCAGAGTTTACTTTAGAACACTATTATCATGAACAGAAACATCTATAATCTAAACTTGCACATTTATATTCAGAGAAGCAAAAATCATCATAATGTAACATGTCATGTGGAAATCTACCACTTATAAAACAAGTCATCACCCAATTACTTTTTTACACTACTGCCGATTCAAGCCCATCCTTTATTTGATGATCAGTTTCTTGCTGATGTTTGATGTTACTTAACAACACAATAAAAATCAATTATAAAGACAAACAGTAAATCTTATGAAGAACATATGGTTTCATAATATGAGTGAAAATGATGATGGAGAACTGCAAAGCTATTGAAACATGATCTCCTGGAAGAGTAAGATCAGTTAGCAACTGAAAAAGGAGAAACATTGACAATGATAATATGACAGACGCTTCAGCGGGAAAACTTTCAGTATCAAGGGATTAATCCTGGGAAAACACAGGAGATCTTCACACAATTTTGTAAATGTGCTTCTCTTCCAGATCATTCTGCAGAAGTCAGATATAATGTCCAGGATGTTGCATTGTGCTCTAATAATATGTGTTGCAAAATTGTGTTCAGGAACTCATTCTTTTTGTGTGTTTTATGAATTGTAGCATAGTAATGTTTTATCATAAATTTTTTTAAATATAGGATGAAAGAGCTTATGTACATTCATTTTTTAAGTCACATTCTCAGTCATACTTCTTTTCAACTATTAAAATATAGTGAATTTTGGAGTAGATGTACTTCCATGGCCTTTGATAAAGACCTGTCCCCCATATCTTAGATCCCCTGACCTCTTCATTTCTGAATCTCTCCTAGTTTTGGCACATTGCTAGTCTCCTTTGCATTAAAATTTGAGCTATTGGAAGGCTCTGTAAATATTCCTGGCTGCAGAGACAATAGATCTGTGAAGGAAAGCTCAGTTTTTGATTCAACCTTTGTCACCTCCCAAGCACACAGTGTCTTGCTTGTAGAAAACATTCAGTAAATATTTGCAAAATGAATAAAGTTCTTTCTATTTATTCCTATGTCCAGTGCAGACTCCTGGGATTACAGTAGGGCTATGGTTTTATTTCTTTTCATTACCATGGGCCTAACCTCATGCAACGTCAACCTTAATGCTTTTTACTTTCAATAAATAGGGTACATTGCATCAGAACTGCAGATAATTGCCATGTAACTAGTGTTAGTATATAAGCTTTGCTTATTCATCTAAGAGTGATGATGGCTTTGCACAGATTAACTCACATGCTCTTGCTTCATGTCCTTGGCCACAGCCCCATATTCTGCAGTAGAGTTTAATATTTGTATAACACTAGTTTTCTTTCTTTTTTTTTTTGTAGTTTTCAAACTTTGCAAAATATGTGGAACATGTATCACTACTCCCACTTTACAGATGAAGAAACAAAAGCTTAAAGAGATGGGTGTTGGTCTTTGGGTACCAGGTTTCGAACCCCCCTACCGTGCTGTGCTTCCGTCTGGCTGGGTTAGGGAGGCAGCATACAAATTGGTGGGGTTGGAGTGGAGGGACTGACATAGCAGGAGACACACCCAGGATGTGCTTGGAAACTCACATGTCCTCACAAGCTTGCACAGACACCCTCTCCTCTTGCATGAATAAAGCACCTATGAGACTCTTTAGATCTGAGGATTGTCTTGCCTGTGAGAACCGTCAAGACAGTGCAGGCGAGATGGAGAAGGACCGAATCTCTAAATCTACCCACCTGCAGCAATTCTCCAGGATGTGGCTGCTGGCTCTTATCACGGACTAGAGTTCTGGTGCTATTTCACACTGATACTAGCTAACTACCTACAGTTTATTGAGCACCTACTATATGTAATGATCTTTATAAGCACCATGTAATTGAACCCTCATGAAAACCCACTGAAGTAATGTTAGCTCCGTTTACACACTGGGATATTGGGATTCAGGGAGGTTACATACCCAATAGCTGCCACAGAGCTCGTGAGTGGCAGAGCCAAGATATGAACCTAAATGCCCCATGGTTTCTCTGCTGTACCAGTCTGTCACTTACTAGCTTGGGAGATATTTAGTGAGGTAGAAAGAACCAGGGGCTTGGACTCCGGAGATACAGATTCAACTCATCATAGCATGGTGCTCCATAAATATTTCTTGAATAACTGAACTGTGACAGTATTATTCCTTATTTTTAGCCAAATTTTACCTCTTAATATTTTCATTCATTGCCCTATATAGCATCATGGCTATAAATTTGCAGATCTCTAAAGCCAATATTATTGAAAGTATACTGATCTACGTACAATAAGACAGGTTTACACACAATTTTACAAACTTTTACTCAATACTTCAGTCATGTCGTTATGAGATCTTAGCGTATTTTGAATCCAATTCTCTCATTTAATGAACAAGGAAGTGAGGTCTTGCAAGAAGAGTCCTTTGTGAGGTCATACTGAGTCTAAAGGTTAAACTGGAATTAGATCCCAGGGATCCCAACTTCGAATCCACTTGGTTTCCTTATAAAGGAGCTCATAACAGTTCTTTGCTTTACAGTTCCACAAAGCTCACCATCTCCCTTTGACACTTGTCATCATTGTGGCTTCGTGAGGTGGAGAGCAAAGGTACTATCATTCCCATTTTACAGATGTGGGAAATGAGTCTCAGAGAGTATAAGGTTCAGCGCTGTTTCTACTAGAGACTGCTGGCATTAGGGCCAGACACTACTGAGTTGCAGGCAATGCATGGCCCTTCCCACTCTTCCTGCCTGCCTGCCTTCCTTCCTCTCTCTGAGCTTCGCTGGGGTGTTGCGATCCATGGCACACCGACATTTGATTCTGGAAGACAGGGACTGCCTCTTTCATCTCTGTGTCCCTGTGCATCCAGTCCTGGGCCTTGTAATAGCAGGTACTCGTGATTTATCAAATTTGTCCTCTGGAAAGCTGAGAGTAGGATTACCTGGGTGGCACCTATCAGAGTGATCAAAAACGTGAATTTTGGATCAGATCTAAAATCTTCTCCAGCCATTTTCTTTTTAGTTGTGTGATTGTAGCAGATTGGGACAGGGTGAAGGAAGAGAGGAGCCTGGGATGCAAAATTTAAAGAGGCACTCACTCTCTGATGCCAATCCTGTATTACACAAACCTTCTAACTAATAATGATTCCTTAAATTTTGCAGCCTAGACATACTGCTTCAGTTTAGTCCTGGTTCTGGACTTTGGATATATTCCTTCATTTCTTTAAGCCTCATCTGTAACACAGGGATAGTAGTACCAAGCTGAAAATACCAAACTTAATATCAAAATCAAAAGGTTGTTTTAAGGATAAATGAGATGTTTTGCACAGCTTTTGAAACATAGCTAATTCCCCAGTAATGGTAGCAGTTAGTATTAAGGGTACTATTTTCATGGTCCTTGGACTTGAAGGCATAATTCTTCCCCACCCCAAAGTTAGCTGACACAGGAATGTACATCTTCTTATAGCCACTTCCTTCCATGTAATTTGCTCCTACTTCACCTTGGCCTGAACTTGGCCCTGTTCTAAGGGGCACTTTGATAATGACAGTTCTTTTACTTTCACTGTAATTCTGCAGCTTGTTCATTATAGTGCAGATAAAAATTTACTTTGTCATTGCACTCATTCCTGCTCCTTAGAGTGCCAGGCAGGGAAAATAAGGAAGAAAAACAAAAACTCAATAATGCATTGGTTACCATTAATGAGGTAATAAAAACATCCATTAACACCTCTGTGAATTCAGACTCCTTGGCAATTGATGTCAGGTGGTAGGCTTAGAAAAGTACTTTATCTCCTCTATTAACACCATGAGTGACTCAAAGTAAGGAAGAAGGGAAGAGCTTAAGTTTAACAAATGCAAAAGGTATGAATGTTCAAAGTAACCCTCCCTAATGTGGAGCTGAGCTTTCTATAATTCATTGGGAATTTTTACTGCTTTTTGAGTAGAAAACACTTTATGCTTCATTATACTCATGGTCACATAAATTGGGATCAGGACAGCAACAAGTTTTATTCTCCTTTCTCTCTTCCTTTGCTCACCACCCATGAAGTTCATTTGGAAACTTTCGGTAAAAATTTGAGGAAACCTGTATCTGTTAACAAGAATGATAGCAATGACAATGCCAACATTTCTGCAGTAAATGATGTGTCTCAGACAAAATATTAACATATTAACTTCTTCGTCTCTGTCACTTTAACAATCACCTTTCAAGACAGGTATTACTAATTACAGTGTTTTGGAGATGAAAATCTCACTGAGGCTGACATCAGGAAGTGATTTTGTCAACATCACATGGGCAGCAAGTAGCGTGTGCACTACGACTTGTATCCAGGCCCATGTGATAGTGGTCTTTCCATCGCACCCCGTGCTTCTGCAACACTAGGCATGAATGGGCTCCAGCAAAACAGCAAAGGATGCAAAATATATGGTAGTCTCTCCCTCAGGGGACCAGAGGGCAGCAGAGATAACACTGACCTTAAGCTTGGTGCATGTTCACGGCCACTGGCGCTGTAATTTACTCTCCATGCATAAAACGATGGTTTAATGGGACTTTAGAATTTCTCAGTGATTTCAGTGAAGAATGCCAGGTGAGACAGAGCTAGAAGCCATGGGAAGCATCACAATGGAAAAGTGACCCAGAATTTTGTGTGTGAGAATGTCAAATCTAAGATTTCTAAGGCACGTAAGTAAAATATTTATCATGTTTCTCTGAATCTAGAACACTATAGATTATAAACTTATCTTAGTAATATTCACATCCAATATGGTTGTGTTTTTTTCCATAAAAGGATTTATAATGTCAGTGGCAAACCCTATAAAACAATGGCATTTTAGAATCAATAAAATATTGACATTCTTTTCTCATACTGGGATGGCCACTACGAGGTAAAAGTTAAAGCTCAAGAGACCTGGAAGAATGGCTGTGTCGACCCTGAGTGTAAATTAAATTCAAATGGTCTCCTCCAGCAACAGCCACCTGGCCCACTTCTCAAGGTTGGTTAAAATTATGTGCTTTGCTTCTATCTTTAGATTCTACAACGTGTCCCGAAGGCATTGGGCACTGGCCAGTGATGTTACACTGTGAGTCAGAATTTAGGAAACTCGCTCACTTATGACAAATAACATGTGGTTTTGTGCTCAGAATGACATCACATCAATTGAATAAATATGTAAAAATACAACCAGACAAACTCCATATGCAAATGAATAATAATAGATAGCTGGGGTAGCTCTTACAAAACACAGCTAATTATATACACAGTAGCAGAACTCAGGTCAACGAGCACAACTCTAAATGTGCTGTCAAAGTCTGTCATGAACTCCTTTCACCAAGTGGAGCTGTAATTATGTATAAAACTAATTATGTTTGCAATCTGAAGTATGGATCCACGTGCGTAATTGCAATGGCTATGGTAGGAGAAGTAATTCTAAGCTGTTCAGAAAAACAGGAATGTTGAAATGTTGGCCCGGCGTTTCTGTGGAGCTGCCTGACACTTTCTCGGCGAGGAGGAAAGTGTGGAGATTTGCAGCCGGACCACATGGACAGCGGGCTCTCCAAGACTGAGGGCCAGTCTCGTCCGGTAGAACCACTCTGTGGCTTCTGGTAGGGTGCTCTTCCTAGACTCATTTAGAGGTGGCCCACTGCGCAACGCTTTTGTTTGGCTGGGAGTATCACAGCCCATAGGGAGAGCACAGGGTGACAGCAGAGTGGACATGCTGGTCTTGTCATTGTACCTGTATTACTATGGGTGGTGCTAGAGCTCCATATTCTAGAAGGAAGGACAGTGTGTTTGTAGATCTTTTTGCTTACCATCAAGCAAACACTGGATTCTGTTTTTAGTGGTACCATCAGAACAGTGGTGCCTGGGTTGCTGGTCACTACCAAACTCCTTGAGGCCTGACTTCCTGAGTACAGCTCAGTGAGTGAGAATTGGTGTCAAATTGAGAAGCAACATCTATCTTTTGGCTTGAGTTGCTTTTCACTTGTGGTTTTTTCCTGGGAATTGGCCAAATGGAGCAAGCTCAAAATGACCACGGATGATTCTAGCATGGCATGAGTCCCTCCGTTGGGTCGACCTGAAAAGCTGTAGGTCTGTCGCGGGGCTCCCACCTGTCCTGTCATGTTGACCACTGAAGGAAGACCCAGGCTGCGCTACCAGTCTCCTTGAGACAAATACACTCAATGCTATCAGCGCTCTTACTAATAGAGAGCCTGATGTGAAAAGAATAAACTGGTGTACTACTTGAAGAACTGTGCCCACTAATGGGAAAAGGAAGTGATTAAGCCAATGTAAGGATATGTGACATAATCTATGTGCAGCACTGAGCCAGGAGCCTGGCACACTTACTAATTATTAATGGAAATCTAAATTATGATCACAGGTGTGCACTCTGCTTACTTCTGCTGCTCATTTCCACCTAACCTTAAAGAGCCAATTGCACCCTTCAACCAGAAGCCATTTGGATTTCTGAGTGAATGTGGCTAACGTGCTACAACAGCCTTGAATGCTGATATGTTGAATGTAAAAAACATTAGTTATTTATCACTTTGAAAATTCATTCTATTTAGGAGCCCAGGCCCAGGCCTAGGTGTATCCAATTCTCCTGAGATTTATTAATTATTAATCATTTGGAATTAGCAATTATACATTTGCTCACCATCAACATTATACTTTTCTTAAGGGTGTATGTGTGGAGGAATGTCTAGAATTTTTTATTTTTATTTATTAATTTATTTGTTTATCCTCACCTGAGGACATTTTCTCAGCATTTTTTTTTTTTTTTAGAGAGAGAAGAAGGGAGAAACATCGATGCGAGAGAGAAGCATTGGTTGGTTGCCTCCCATATGCGCCTGGACTGTGGATCGTACGCACCTGGACTGGAGATCAAATCTGCAACCTAGGTATGTGCCTGCACCGGGAATCGATCCTGCAACGCTTTGGTTATGGGATGATGCTCCAGCCTTCTGAGCCATACCAGCCAGGGCCTAGAATTTTTATTTTAATCTATGATTCCCCCCCCCCCCCCAAGATAGATGTCCTGACTACTTAAATGATATTGCTCTCTCAGCTGTAGAGGCATGGCCATAAATTTGTTAAACAGGTGCTTGGTGCTCTTCCCACCACTCAGCAAATGTTTATTTAGTGCCTACTCTGTACCAGACACTATAGTAGAATCTGAGGATAAATAGCTGAACAAGAAAAGAGTCCCTGCTCTCTAGTTAACAAACATGAAAGAAGCCAATATGTACACAGCTAATTTAAAATATTTCATGTTCAGAAATAAAATGAGAGCAGAGGGGAATAAGCAACTGGCTCTTCTGGTTGTCTGGGAAGGTATTGCTGAGTGTTGACATTTGAGCTGGACTTGAAGGATGAATAGAAATTCACTAGCGGAGGAAAGCAAGAAAGGGTATTCCATGCAAGGGGGATGCCTTGTTTTAAAGGAGAGCGGTGGACATTCTGGGTTTGGTCTGGGAAATTCCATCTAAGGAGAACTGAAAGATGAGGAGCCATAGACGTGAAGGTTGGGAGTGATCTGATTCCAAGAAGAGTTTTGCAAAGAGGAGGCACAGAGGTGGCTTTTTTATTTTTTTTAAGTCAATAGATTTTATTTTGTAGAACAGTTTTAAGCTTACAGAAATGGTGCAGATAGTGCAGAGAATCTCTCTATAATGATATCCCTCCCACAGTTTTTCCTGTTGTTAACATGTTGCACCAGCCAATTAGCCACCAGAGGTTTTTCAGCAAGGGCAAAATAAAGAAGGTTTTGTTATTTTAGTTAGATACTTGGTATTTGTGTGGTGATTGGACTAGAGTCCAGGATATGCTGGTGGCAGGAAGACCAGTCACAAGGTTATGGCCAAAATCCACATGACAGCTGAGAAGAGGATGAAGCAAGGCAGAGGTGGTAGGGGCGAGAGAGAGGATGGGTTCTATTCTAGAGATGTTTATCTGCTAAGTGGTTAGCAGATAAGGTTTGGCAACTAAATGTGAGGAAGTGAGTGGGAGGGAGGAGTTTAATTTGGGCGGATGTGCCAGTCCTCAATTTATTACCGCTCAGCTCCAGACTCACCCTTCAGTACCTGCTCTGCCATAGTGCACCAGGCTGTACGCACTTCTCCTTTACCACGTAGACAGAGGGCACTGGAGGGACCCTGCAGGAAAGAGGGATCTGCTCTTCCTGGTTTCCTGTGCCGAGTTTTGCTCTTTCTTGCTCTTGCTGCATGGTCCTACAGTGGTGCAGATGTGTGAGGACATCTGATGGTTCCCTGCCTCAGATGTACACCCAAAATGTGTAGTCTCTTAGTCACCTCGCAGATCTGACTTGATCTGGCACGGCGCTGCTGCAGCCATCCCTGTGCACACACAACACAATTTATGCCTGCTTCTCACTGTGATGTCCCACTCACTCTGTGAAATGTCCACCACTCGGGGCTCATCTGCACCTCAGAGGGTCAGATTCTGCTGCCCAGTGGCTGTCAATCAGCTTTGGCCTGGACACACAGACAACTTCTGCATCATCCAGTGGGCTGCAACCCTATCTCCAATGAGATCTGAATCGCAACCCCAGCATGGGGCACTTCTAAATGTGTTCTTCTTTGAATGTTGTTCCTCAGCCCCAGGCTGCCCTTCAGAGTTCTCTTTACATCTTTACAGTTATTCCCTTATCACAGTTTAATAATTCATATATTAAGCTTCTGCTTTTCAGTTACTGTGTGGTTTCTGTCTCTTGATTGGACCCAGCTGATGGAGCAACTGAGCAGATGGTGGCCCTAATTGAGATGAAGAAGGAAGAACACCTTTTGGTTGTAAAGGTAATGAATTCATACTTGCCATTGCTACATTTAAGGTGCAGTGGGACCTCCAGGCGGAGAAATCAAACAGGAACTCAGACTGGGTTTACTGATGTCTTGAGCACGTATATGCTAGTTAAGTGAAGTCACCCAGGGAAGACATGTACAGCCTCAGAGGTAGGAAAGACCAAGAATGGAATCCTCAGGATTCGCAAAGTTTAAGGACTAGGCAGAGTGAAGGAGTCAGCAAAGGAAGTGTGAGGAGCAGTCCCCGAGGAAGGATGAGAACCAGCCCTGACCAAGGAAAAGGGCAACGAGATATCTCAGAACATTCAACAGAATCAGATCGTCTTCGGAGCTTACTTGGAAATTCAGGATGTTCTCAGGAATAACATCTTTGAGGATGTCTAACCGCATAGGATGTAAACTCATCACCTCTACGAACACTTCCCGTTTGCTAAGGGAGAAAAATATTAAGGAATACCTGATATATTATTGCCTTGTCTTCATTGTGAAATGCACCCACAAGCTTACAGATCATTTGATTGTGTCTCTGGACAGTAAGAACCACTCAGATCGCTCAGGATTTAGGGCCGCAAGACCTCTGACACGCGAGGGCACTGGGAAAGCGGTGTAGTGAATGTAGCCACTCCAGAGGGTGAGTTTGGTAAGGATATCAGAATATAATTCCCCTCTTAGGAGCTCCCTTGGACTCGAGGGCATCGGGAGTGGATCTGTGGTCAGCTGGCAGCCCCTGGAATGATCTGAAAAATTTATCCATTTAGACGTTTCCTGGGCAAAAATGGTAAGAAAGAAGGAAGCTATTAGCATTTGATCAATCCTACCAAGTTCTAACCTGCCCAGTTCCTAACCAGCATATGTCCTTTGGATATGTAACAAGAGATTATTGGGACCTTGAATGATAAAATTTGCATGCAGTTTTTGTTACTTTCAATGCCTTTGGGACCCCGTGAGAGCTTGTGTTCAATTTGCCTGGCAGCATAGCTGCATGGACAAGGCATTTGACCAACCTCTGGATCCAGGGCTGTTCTGTATTCTGCGTGATCTCTTTCCATCGAGAACTAGGAAATCATCCTCCATGCTCTTATCAGCTGGAGGCATTTGTTCTTTATGGTTTGGTCATATGTCTACTTGGGTTTTTCTGTAGGAAACTCAGTATCTAATCTGAGATGCTAAAGTACACTTCCTGGGGGTTGGTGAGACATTTATGAAGCCTTTCAAGTAGGATGAATACATCCTATAAAATATTTATGGTGGTTCTAATTGCCAGAGTGTTTTGTTTGTTTTGTTTTTTTGAATTTTCACTTCTTGGTAGTAAAAACAAAACAAACTATCAGAGAAGACATGCCACTAGGGTGGAGGAAGAGGAAGGGATGGTGAGACGGGATCGACGTGGGAGACTCAGCGCCTCTCCAATATTCTCTCTTGCCTGGCACGTCCTGGCTTCATAGATGTGCACAAAAATGACCAGCTGACCAAACCTTTCAAAATGAACCTGATTCTCTCTTTGGGTAACACAGTTTGTGCACCGCAGATAATGAAATACAATCCCTGACATGGGCCCACTGATTAGTTTTAGAAACGGGCTCCCCTAAAAGCCTATCCTTGTCAACTCTTGAGATTAAAAGCTGTTGGGGAAGTGCAACAATCATAAAATGTGTCTTTGTCCTCAGTGTTATATTTTCCTTCGGCCTTCCCTCTCATTTGTTGGTTTTCAGGTAGTTAAGTTAATAGAGCTTTCAGGCGAGGATTTCACAGTTGGTGGAAAAGGTTAGCTGCTTTGAATCATGATGAGGTTACTTTGTGAATCTGTTCGGAAAAGGGACAAAAGCGATAATAAAGGTGCCCACTCCAAATCCACTGAAAAATGGCAAAACCTCAAAGGCTGCTGTTTTCTGATGAGACGCCTACTGGCAGTGGGAATTATTTTTAAAACAAAGAACCATTTGGATATCTCACAGGCTCTAGCTCTTGCTTTTGAACTAAAACAAAACAACCCCCCCTCCAACCGTGTCATCCCTCAGAATGAAAGGCACATTATTGTTTAACATATGCCGCCCTCTAGCAGATGACTCAGTATTGCAAGCATGTTATTCAGCAGGTTTTTTCTTACCAGCTCTCTGGCACATTACGGAGCTGGTCTAAGAAGACGTGCGGAGGGGAGCCTGCCCATTCCTCCCTCTTGGCTGGCCTGGGCCCGGACATGTTTGGTACAAAGGCTTTCCTGGTATCTTATCTGTGCAGAACTGAAGAGCACATAATAAGAAGCTGGGCCAAGTGAGATTAAGCTGCTTCATTCTGCATGACCTGTACATGCCTGTACAACTGCCAGAGTAGGGCTGCGTGGATGCTGAGGGCAACTGGAATCTTAAGATGAATGTCTTAGGGAGATCACGAGTAGTTTTTTTGTTAGAAGTAGGGGAATCATGGGACGTCTGACCATGGCACGTATGAGATGTGAGCTTTGATGCTACCGAGCATGTCCCCTAGGGAATTTCAAGTATTCACTGGTGATGCCGGAGGGAATGCCACAGAACCCAAGCCTCAGCAGGACAACCAGGACGCCCTTCTCTTACTTTGCTTCGGGCATTTGTCCATTTTCAAAGTGATTCTCATGAAGACTTCACACGGCAAATGTACTGAACAGTCACCGAACTTGAAAGAGAGGCGTTGGTCTCTACATTGCACTGTTGCAAATGGACAAGGATCATTTCCAGTGCGTGGTAGTAAGCATTTCTTTAATTTACTTATTAGGAAGACATTACACCAGGTTAATGCCACGGCCATCATATTTTTTAACTAATTTCCATGTTCAATTAATATAATTACAAAAATAAATCTGGAACAAATTACTCTTACATATAAGTCTATATCTCATTACTTGGCTTTTGCAGATAAAGGAAGGGATAGTGATTATGACAATGGCCCCTAATAGCCCAGAACTATGCCTTAATTGCAGTTTAAGTTGACACGGTGATGTAAATAGTGACATTGCTATTACTTCAGGATCATTAATTACACTGTGAGGATGAATAGGTGACCATTAAATTACGGTAGAAGGGTTACCATGTGCCATCAATATCAAGAAAGTAACCCAAATGGTGTAGGGATGGGAACCAGTATGATATGGAACGATGGGAAAAGTTGGCATCTTTAGGGAAAAAAGTCTTCCTGACCATGCATTCCACTGACCTCCAGTCAGGCATCGGGGCCTCAGGACTTCACCTGCGTGACCATCTGGGCCCCCGCCTTGCCTCTCCATCCCCACCGCCTAAGTACTGTTACATAGCGATAATTTTGCCTTCCCCCCTTGTCCTTTCATCCCATCTTCTCTCTACACAGCCATCTGACACAGACACGTTTTACTAAAATGAGGACACTCATTCAGTGGCTCTTGATGACTTGCAGGCTAAGTCGTTCTCATGTTGCCAAGCAGATGTCTCCAGACTTTGGGGACTCTGCGTCCTGTGTGTTGGGTACCAGCTCCTCCCTCTCTTTCCTCCTCCCCCTGGGTGTCCAGTGCCTGGCTGACCTGCAGTTCCCTGAACACACTGATCTTATCTCTACCTCATGCCCCGCCTACATTTGCATGTGCCTGTGCTCCCTGTATGTGAGAGTCTGCCAGGCTCTGTTCTCTGCCAACCCCCGTCTCACACTCACCTGCCTACCTGCCTGTCAAGTCTCAGCTCAAATTTATCACCTCCTTTGTCATGCCCTTCTTGACTCCTCCACGTGAAATTATCTCCTCCATCTTACATGCCACACGGCATTTTGTTTTTATTATTTTTTAATTTTTAAAAGACTTTATTTATTTATTTTGAAAGGGATTGGAAGGGAGGAAGAAAGAGAGGGATAGAAACATCAATGTGTGGCTGCTTCTCATGCACTCCCAACTCGGAACCTGGTCCGCAACCCAGACATATGCCTTGACAGGGAATTGAACCGGCGACCCTTTGGTTTGCAGGCTGGCACTCAGTCCACTGAGCCACACCAGCCAGGGCAGCATCTTGTTTTTAATCTATACAAGTGCACCTATCACATTTTAAAAATTAATTCTGATTACACATCGTCTCCTTCACTAAACTGAACTGTTAAAGACAGGCACCAAACTTTACATCCTATTTATGGCTAGAACTTAGCCTGACCTGAAATCAACAATCTATATGATTGTTAAATTCTATTTTCGAAAATGGAAAGTTTGGTTTTAAAAAAAGAAGAAGGAGGGAAACTTGGTACTATCTTAGAGCATTTGAGGGTTGGCTCATGGAACAGAATTTGGGCTTGTTCCACCTGGGCTGGGTGTGAAGCATGGTTGATGCATGGATACAGTGGGACAGGTAGTGGGTCAATGCAGTGAAGAAGGCCCTCAATGTCAGCTGTTTATGGAGAGAATCAGCTGTCTCCTGTGACGGGAGTGTCTGGTCAGTGAGGTATTTAGGCTCAGCTGGAAAATTTGTAGGAATTATTCAAGGATCTCTGGTTGTCTCTCTGTTTGGTGATATAATAATTCAAACATAGCATTGATGTTTATTACCCCAGCTCTCTACATCTCAAGGAAAATACACCTATAAATGAAATTGTCAGGACCCAGATTTGCCTGTCATTATCCTCAGATGCCCAAAACTAATTATTGAATGCTAAAGATGTCAACACCTGTTCTCCCAGGATAATTACTGAGCATCTGATGTCGTTCATATCTCATGTAGTTCCAGAAGGGTCTGTAACATATGGTACTTTAACATTTAAGATTCTGACTTTTGCAAATGATGTTTCATGTTTAGTGGGGTGAGTCCTAATGATTCCTGATATTGGAACTGAAAAGAAAGCTTCCGTTTTACTAACCTAAGTGGTCACATCAAGATTATTATCACAGTTCATATTTCCAATTAATAGTTTGATTTTGTTCAAATTTTTTGATTGAGGCTTTTTGTTTTTACTAAGAATTAGCTGTACATTTTGAGAAATAATAAAAATTCATATTGTGATGTTTTATTTTAAACTATTGCAGTACAATTCCATGACTATTAACGTTTCATATATCACATTATTTTTGCTGCTTTTTTCCCTACAGTTGTAGGGGACAGATACAATGATTATGGTGGATCTGGATGCTGGACCATTATGGTAGCATGAAGTTAATTGATTACTCTTCCTCTCTTTATGAACTCTGGTTTCATTGCAGCTGCCAAACCTTGCACAGGCCCGAATCGGGCTCCTTTGTGTTACACAACCTCATAAGCATGATGTTCTATTATCCAAATAAAGCCCCAGAAGAAATTTGACTCACATTCATTTTAAAGTATCCTCTTAAAGATGGCTATGGCTACTGAAAATGTGCTGTTCCTGATGCATTTTGGCTGCAAATTAGGCAAAGTCCTTGAAATTAGGCTCAGGACAGAGAGACTGGCTTTCTGACTGAAGTCTGCCGCATGATTGAACGAGCAGTAATGATGTTTCCCCGTTCTTCTAGCCAGCCTGGAAATACCGCCACCATCCGGAAAAACCCCTCTTCTAGACATTCCATCTGCCAAGTCACCGTCAGGCATCCAGCCAGGTTGCGGCATTTCTTATTTCCTTCACACATGGCACCTAGGAACACGTGACATCTTTGTGCTGGAGTTGGCACCTACCAGTCTGACCATATTCCGACTGGTCCCACCTAGTGGTGAGGGGAATCCTTCAACAGAAACTTCTATGGAAGTAAAAGAATGTCAAGGCTTATCTTTGGGAGCCACTAGCAAGATAGGTTAAGACAGCTCGGGTCTGGTAGATATCTGAAATGTTAAGCCTTTCCCCTCTGGTGCCCGATTTCTGTATGGTTCTAGGTGTTACTAGTAAATATTATATATTTTCTCACATAGTGAGTTGTAGTTCTTTGTACTTCTTTTTTCATTATATCACCAATGAATGTTTATGCACTGCAGCATAACATAAATGCCTCATTGGGTCAACTAGTTAAACTGGTTAAAATCCATACATGAAGAATGAAAACAGATACATATATTTTTAAGACCTACCTATCTACCTATCTACATAATCTATGATCAGTTCTCCTTAAACACTACTCTTAAGCCTAACACTGGGAAAGTAGTGTCTACCTGGAGCCTACTGGTTCCATGACCATTTCTAAAGCAACAATACACTAGCAGAAAGGGTATGGTAAGCAGGTAACTAAAAAATGGAATTAAGAAAAAAAATTGAGAATTATTTTTAAGGTCCCGAGAAGAGAACACTGTAACCAGCTGGCCTATGGATCTAAGCTCTGCACAAAGGGGATGTGGATGCATCAGACTGCTGTGGCCTAACACAGCTCACCATTAAGATTGTCCCACTGATACACTGGGCTAGTATTTCATCTTCCCCAAGCAACTTTGAGACTAACATTTGGTTGCTCCTAGAAATTTCCTTTGGGGAAGGAAAATCACCAACTATTCCTTCTCTTTGAGCTACCATTTCAAATAATTCCATTTCAAATGTTGAGGGCCTACTTAATCTGTCCCAGTGTTCCATGCTAAGAAGTTCATTCCAAATTTACATTTTGAAGTGAATATTGACCTCAGAATGAAGAATGGATTAAACAAGGGGGAAGGACTGAATCAGGAGATCAGAGAACCATAGTCTATTAGAAATTATGAGGGTTTGCTTATGAGAGGCAGATAAAAGAGAGATAAAAGAGAGGACGTGAGAATGAGGGGCAGGTATTAAGAAGACATAATTAGGAGGGCTGGGTTACTGTGGAAATATATGTGAATTGAGGTTTCAAAAAGATACTCGTGTGTATGTGTGAGTTTGGTATTAACCAGATCTGCAGATACACATAATGCTTTAAATTTCTGGATTTTTCGCTGAAGACCAACCTTAGACTAAAGTGACCTTCCCAAAGTAGTTCTGTCCCAGTAGATTCTATCCAAGCACCCAGCTCTAATGCCTTCAAACTGCAATAATTATATAGAAATATAAGACAGTAACAGCTTCATAGGAGCCTTATATAATGAAGAGCACAGAAATGGATTTGCTTATAATTTTCAAACTTCTTCTTTCCCAACCCTTATTTGCTTCTCTGGAGAAATAACAAACTCAAGATAATTAGGTTTGGTTTATTCATTTTTATTTTATAAAATCATAATTCTTTTTTGATCCACTAGTTGTATAAATTACTAAGAATTTTCACAGGCAATTTAATAAACTAAGAGAATTTTATGATGTTATAGACTAAGTTTATGGTGGAATTTTCAAAAAGGAAGAAGTGCCAACTAGATAATATAGTTAATTTTTCTATGAGGTCTTCGTTTTTTACTTAGTAGAAATAATACATTTTGAAAGAGAAATACTATAATAACATGGTTCCCAGTAATGGTCATCTCTTAATTTGTTTGTCTCCAATTCCTTTCTCATGGCCAACTACTCTTTCCTTCTCCTAGTGGTTCTGGCGGGGTTGTCAATCAAGGGTGCCCTGTCACCACAGTGGTGGAGCCAATTGTCAATCAGAAAACCTCATTTCTCTAGACATAGTGATTGGTTCAGATTGGGCACCTGACCCAACAGGGCCAAGAAGAGTTCTTCTGGGAACTTGGAAAATTCACTGAGAGAGTTTCCCTTTAAGAGACGATGGACTGTATTAATCTTGGGGACTTGCACCTAATAGGGTCCAACCTTTCCTCTGTGTAGTGAGAACCTACCAGACAATGAAGGCAACAAAACTGAGGGATGAAGAAACCCAGGGAGAGTATTAATGACATCTGTTGAGTTTCTGCATTTATTCTTGCCTGAACTGGTACTACTATCCCCTGAACCAATAAATTCTCCCTTTTTAGAAGTTACGTTTTGATTTCAAAGGAAAGAATATTGGCTAGTTATGTGCCCTCCATTGAACAGTGCTTTTTTAGCTCTCAGAGCTATTAGATATAAATTATCTGAGAAAAGGAAGTATTTTGGTTTATTATTGATAGCTCTTTTCATTTAAAGATCAGAAAGCATCTTTAAACATGAGGTTTTTGAAAGTGGGAAAATGGACCCTTGAATTAGACTAGCTATATGGTAACAAAACATGAGAACATGAAAACACAAAATTCATGGTTACTTTAAGTCAAGTATCAATATTGCAATGCTTTGATATCCTACCCAATTCCTCAATTCAGTATTCTAGGGTTGAATATCATTCATTAAACGTAAGAAATAATGTATTCTTAATAATTCTGACTCACTGGTTAAATCCAGAGCTGTTAAGAGGCCGACTATCTGGGAACTAATTTTATTCCCACAACACAACTGACGTTGCCACTCTTCATCTCATGTACAAACAGTGACGGGCACCCAGGGTGTCTTAATCGGTCTGGTATATAAACAGAAGAGCAGGAGTAAAGTGAGAAAGGGAAGCTTGCAAAATTATTGCACTGTGTTCTAGAACTTAAAGTTAGAAACAATACCAGGAGTTGTCTATTCAACTCCTGTAACATACTATGTCAGGATGTTGTCCACATTTGCCAGGGAGTTTAA